>CM075028.1:8922319-8962319 GCA_037576675.1 Pangasius sanitwongsei
TTCCCAGACCCCCCATCCAAAAATAAATTATTTTTATTTTATTATTTTTTTGTTTTATTTTTCATATTTTTTTTTTTTGCACAATCAAACCCCCCCCCCCCCCCCCCCCCCCCAGCTGTAGAACAGACTTCCAATTAGTGTTCAGACTCAAAGTCTTAAACTCACATCTAGGTTGAAAACCTATTTGTTTAGTGAGGCTTTTTTTGAATACCCTTTCCCTTAAAGGTGCAGTACTGGGGATTCAAAGGCATTTTAACTTACTTATTAGGGTTTCTAAATCTAAATCTGTATTTAAATATGTTTCTTGTAGCTTTTTAAAGGTTTTTTTGTGACAATGTCCATTGTTAAAATTGCTATACCAATAAAACTGAATTGAATTGAATAAAAAAAGAAGACTTTTTTGAGTCTCTGTTATTGAACCTGAGCTATGAAAACAATATCATCTCATTTTAAATGCCTCTTAATGTGTCTTAAACTGCAAGAAATAATCAATTTTACTTAGATCTAATGAGTAGAGCTGATGATGCCTCTCTTTTGTGTTTCTCATTTCAGAAAACAGGTTTAGTCACCTAGACATCCTACTTAAAAATGCTAGTCCAAAAACTAGCAAAGTAGTGTGTATGATAGTATTAAACAGAGAAGCCAATATGTGAGAACCCAATTTACAAGGAGTTGTGCTTAATCAGCTTGGAAACAGTCATTCAAGTACTAATTATAACAATTTTTGTGCAGCTTTTTCCTGTTAAAAACTACTGACAATGTTTGGACATTCTGTTGGATCCCTTAAGGGACAATATTTTTGCAAGTATCAAAAAAGGAACAAAATTTTAAGTTTGGGCAAGTGAGAGCATAACATAAGCTACAGTAAAAGTCCTACAATGCTAGCCATACATTTCTGTGCATTTGCATGTCTGACTCATTTGTTGGAACATCTTCCACCTCTTTTCAGATATTTTGAGTAAACACAGTCTGGCACTTTGTCTACACCATCTGCTTCCACTCACAAATAACAAAAAAGTTCATGTTGGTGAAATTAAAAATATCAATCATTCCTTAAAATCAATAATGGAGTGTTGTGATGGAGGGTGCTTGAGGACCAAGGATGTGAATTGACCCAAACACTTCTTTTTTAGATTTGCTTAGACAGGGAAAATTAAGGATGCAGGAGCCCAATACAGCAGAGGCTTCTAAAAGTTGTGAAGAACATGAATAAGACAATGATATGTTATGAGTCATGTGATGGTCATTGTAACTTAGAGAAAATGTATATATCTATAATTAAGGTGTCATGGCATTGATTCAATTAATTAAAATGAAACTCCAGAAAAAATATACATATCTCTGTCATGACAGGGTCATCTGTCTGCTGTAGATATTCATAAAAATCTTTTAAGCAGAAATATGAAAAACACTTTACTTATGTGTCAGGGAAAATACATACATTTCTATTATTACCGACAAACAATTGTCACTGTTAACTCACTACAGACAGTGTACTTAATAACAGAGTTATTAAATATTCTTTTTTGCCAGATACAATACAACTGCCGAGTATTTTAGAAGTATATATATAAGTTACAGCTTTATCTCTCACTGTTACAAAGCACTGACACTAGAGACTCATTCCACTACCTAGATAGAAAGCTTCACTATATCAACAATTACATGTTTTTAAATCTGTTTAGCAAAAAAAAAAAAAAAAACATAGAGCTACCATACCAAAGAAACAATAAGGTATTAGGACAAGAGCATTAATATAAAACTTGCAGCTAGAATTATTGTTAGAGCTGTGCTGTTATTGTAAATTAATCAACACCTTCTGATCAATCAGAATCAAGAATTCAGCAGTGTTGTGGCATAAGCAGTTTATAATAATTTCTAGAGAACATTACCAGATTCTATATACATGCTCTAAACCACTATACCTGTAATATGTTGAAATATGTTAAAAGAAATGCATTTTGCGACTGAAGTTACCAATACTCATATCATCATATTACACATTCATAGTATAATGTGTGTGCGGTGTCATGTGTATAACACTTACAAGTCACGTGCAGGTACAGGGAGCTGGAGTCAGATCCCAGGATGTTCTCAGCGATGGCAGTGACCCGGAAGATTCCTGTGCTGTGGTACACATGTCTGATACCCTCCTCTGTCCAGCTGAGGTTAGAGTAGGACACAGCCGTCCCATCCCCGAAGTCCAATTGGATATTAGTCCTCATCGAGTCTCCCTGTGGACCATGCAGAGTATGTTTAATCTACCATTGCATAAAAGGTTAGGCATTTTGCAAAGCTTTTGTCATCAGTTCCCAATCCCTGTGCATCCTTTTGCCCTTATCTGGCTCATCTGGCACTCATCTGTGCAGATACAAGTATGAGAATTTTAAAATGTATGGAGATTAGCGATGTTACATCAAATAAGCATTTGAGTTCTTATTAGAGTGACAACAGCCTCTGGGGGCTATTAGGTGTGAAGTTGTTACAGACAAAAAAAATGTTGGCGATAGGAAAATCCAGGAAATCCAGGAAAATGTGTAGTGTGCAGTGGGCACTATACAGTATAGTAAATCACATGTGCTGTCAGATTGCCACCTTCCTACATTCAATCCCTTAAAATCACAGGATTTGTCAGCAAATCCAGACTCCATTCTCATAATTACATTTTTCGCAATGTTTCCCATATGCTCCATCCACATAACTTGACAAATTTTGTTCCACACAAAAAAAGCAAACATTTTCAATCCAGCTTGAAAACAGCTTGTATTTTTGGCAATGATATAAATAAAGGTTGAGCTCATTGAGAAGGTGAAGGGGGATGGAACATGGATTTCCATGCAAACAGCTGTATTGACCGTCCGATAATCATAAACATTCATTAACACTGTATAGGACCACATCAAGTCCATTAATTCAATAAGCTTTTTACTCCTACTCTAGCTGGCAGTTAGATCTTATATAAGGTTTGGATTTTAATCACAGCCAGAGCGCATGCTGCTGCAGTAGGACTACAGCTCCTCCGTTAGCCCGTTCAGTGGAATAAACTGTCTTAATGTAGCCATACAATGCAATTTCAAATGGCAGAGCGAGACAGATAGATGAAGGTAATTTAAATTGATATTTCATGTTGTCAATGATCTTCGGTGGCTCACTGAATGGACATTCAGCTGTCTCAGACTCTTTACAACCGAGCCACACTCAAGCAATTAGTCAGGAGCTGCGCAGCTTGCTCTCACGCTTACCGGGAGCTGAAAACATTGATCTGAAAAGTTACTGTTACTTTTGCAGTTTTGTTTCTATCAACAGTTCTACCTACCATGATTCTTTACAACACACTCATATTCAGAAATTCACCAAGACTATACATGGTTGGGAGACTTGCAGCCATATGCTATAAGGGAGCTCTGCCTCTCATGTGTGGCCATCAAAATAAAGGGGAATGCTTATTTATTTGAGGCAAATCTTTGAATGAAGTAATCTGGATCAGTCACATGCACAGGACTGGACTACATGCAGTCAGTGTTAAGACTCATTTCTCTTTTGAAATAGAGTGGCTTTCACATTTTCTGGCAGCACTGTACACATTATTAGTACAGTGAGACAGCAACATGTCCTTCAGGTTTTTCTAATGCCACATCACATTGAAAATCTGTGGTATTTACGACAGACGTTCTTCAATGTCCGTCTGTGCACAGAGACTTCAAAATTTAACTACTTTTTATGCTTCCCAGCTCAGAGTGATCTCAGAAGAGGATGGATAGTAAACATATGTCACGACCATTGTGCCAAATTAATATTATTCAAGTATTATTCTTACATACAGTATCTTACATATTTCAAGTATTCTTACATACTCTGTGGTCAAAAGTATGTGGACACTTGACCATCACACCCATATGTGGGCTTTCCACACACTTCCAACAAAACTGGAAGCACACAGTTGTATATGATGTCTTTGTATACAGTAGCATTAAGATTTACCTTCGCTGGAACTAACTAACTAACTAACTAACTAACTAACACAAACACTGCCAGTGGTTTGCCAGTGTTGGAGTAGAACACCTCAAGTGGCCTACACAGAGCCCTGACCTCAGCCCAACTGAACACCTTTGGGATGAGCTCCAATGCTGACTGGCGGCGGGCCTTCTCGCTCAACATCAGTGCCATCATTACCACACTAATGCTTTTGTGGCTGGATGGGCACAAATCCGCACAGACACACTCCAAAATCTAGTGGAACGCCTTCCCAGAAGAGTGGAGGTTATTATAACAGCAAAGGGGGACTAAATCTAGAAAGACGTGTTCAACATGCACATACAGTATGTGTGTGACTATCCCTTCACAGTTTTGGCCATATAGTGTATCTGATGACATTTATCTTCAGTGGACTTTGCAGACACATACTAAAATAGTGCCATTGCGATTATAAAGGAAGCACCAGAAATGTAGGAGCACTTCTAAGAAGAAAGTAGAGGTGTTTGTGCAATGACACCATTGTAGAGAACAATGTGGATTCACTGAATTTTAATGCAGCTCTAACACATTATTTAACACAAAAAGAACAAAAGCTTGATAACCCTGGTAACTATTATGTAAGTATTAGTCTGATGTAAAACTACATTTGTAGTCATCAGTGATATGAAATTCATATAACCTTTAAGTGAGACAGGTGCACTGAGAGATGTAGAAGATACATGAGTGTGGTACCAGTGTAGTACACTATAGTTGTGGAAATTTGACCATCACAGCCATGTATGGGCCTTCCTTAAACTGTTGCCACAAAGTTGGAAGGACACAATTGTATAGGATGCCTTTGTATGCTGTATATTTTCCCTTCACTGGAACTAAGAAGCCCAATCATTTTCCAGCATGACAATGCCCCTGTTCACAAATTTAGTTCTCTCAAGACCTGGTTTGAAAAGTCTGGTGTGTTTGAACTCGAGTGGCCTGCACAGAGCCCTGACTTCAACCACTGAACACTTTTGGCATCAGTTGGAACTCCGACTATGCCCTAGGCCCCCCGCCCGACATCAGTGACTGACCTCATGCTAATGCTTTTGTGGCTGAATGGCCACAAATTCCCACAGCCATGCTAAACAATCTATTGCAAAGCCTTCTCAGAAGAGTGGAATGAGATGTTCAAAAATCACAAATGAATGTTACCAGATGTCAGGTGTTCAAAAACATTTGGCCATATAGTATATCAGTTGGGCTGAGGTATGGAATGAGACATGACATTAAAACAAATAGTCATCTTTATCTACTCATTAACACCCCCGTCCCTTAATTGTTAACAAATTCAAATACTTAAGGTAAATCACTAAGTGAATAACTCTCATCTATCAATTGGGTATTTACCATCTATAAACAACTTAGTTGTATAAATGTTATACATTATTAGATTCCTCTATCTGAGTGACAGTCTTTACATTAAGGGAGTTTTAAGGCACATTCTGTGAAGTATCCATTCCATTCCCATATATTGAGCTAATTAACAGGCTTTAGCAGATGGTTACCTAAGTGTTACAAATTCAAAATGAATTACCTATTTAGTATGGAGACATAACAATCATTCATTCAGCTGATATACGGCCTTCTTAAACAAGTTGTAGAAGTTGTTCTCTATATTACATTGGAAAAGAGATTAATCCTGTGCAAATGCAAATGCATCACCAATTCAGCTGAGGAATGTTCAATTACATGCAGACAGTTACACTTCTAAAAAGGTAAGATGACCGTTGGCTACTTCCAAGTAGTGGTTTTCATGAATGTGTTGATAGTGCTAGACAAGTGTAACCATTTAGAGTTACAGTCCTAATGCTTAACTCTTCTGTCCCTGTAAGATAAGATAAAATCTTAATAATGTCATCCTGCTCCACCAAAATCTATAGTCATGAGCCATTGCTTCGTAAGAAAATTTAAGGATGACACTAAGACTGCGTACTTGAGTAGCCAATCTTAGTATTCCAACAAATCACATTCGATCTAGTTTCTGCCTGCTTGAACAAGCAGGCCCAATAAGAGGAACTTTGGTTTTGTCCTCAGTCATTTAAGAAATTGTTGTTCATCTAATTAATAATACTAGATAGTATTATTCAGAAGATCAAATTTGGCAGCAGAGAAGTGTATTAACTACCATTAACCTTAACCCAGTGTTAGCTACACCTGATTCTGTCCTTGGCATGATACGAAACAAAGCACCTGTGTGACAGAACTACTACAGAGGACAATCAACACATCGAGTGTCTGCAGGTGTGAACCTTTGGCACACTCTCACCAATTGTACACACACATGCATGGTGAAGTCACAACAACAAACAATATACACTTGCTTATTGAACTGAGTGCCCACGCATACCAACAAATCAAACACATGTTGAAGTTCTGCCAGTCTGTCAGAGCAGTGGATGTGTGTGTGTATGTGTGTGAGTGTGCCTGAGAAGGATCATCGCCTGCTACTATCTCTGCAAGCCCGTGCCTATTTTACTCACACTCTTTTGGGTGTTACATCTGGCACCCTGCGTGTGTATCATGCCATGCACAAGGAGGTGTTGGAGATTGCAGCTGCCACCTCTTCAAGTGTGTGTATGTGTGTATGAAAAAGACACAAAAAGTCTGTGCTTATCCTTCCCTAATATCCTTCTCTGTCTCTCCTGTTCGGATATTAATTTCTTAGTGAGTAGCATATAATGCATAGTGGTTGCTGAAACCTTTCAAATCTTTCATATTAGCAAAAGACATTGTCATGTCTTTTTCAGATGTCTGTCTTTGTGAATATGCAATTTATTTGGGGCATTTCATACATTTCATCTGCATGAAAGTTAATCCGGAAATGGCAATTTTTAATTAATACAGCTGAAGGCAGGTATTAAATTTGCACAATTATGATTCTGCCATTCAAAATTAAAATATCATTCAGTTTCTCTCAGGTACATATGTATGCTTCAGTATTTCAAACTAATCAGAAAAATCCTTCAAACTTTAAAGCTGATTTCATATTAGATATCTGCCATTTGTTTGAACCTTCAAAGCCAAGCATTTAAAGTGAGCCTGTGAAATGTTTTTAATTTACATTTACCCCAAATGCAGAATACATATGCAGGTTTACACTCTTTTATTTTGTGTTTAATATTGTATTTTGAGTATTTTTACATGTTTCACTGTCGTTAATCTGAGTAATAATTGGCATACAATTAAGCAAGTTTCAGTTTAGTGTTCAGGGAGATCTGTGTAATCCAAATTCACCTCGGCTACCGAGAATGTTAAAGCACATACTGTACAGAAGACTCACTTTAAGGTTTATTTCCCTGCTTTGGCTATTGATTATTGCTCTTTATTTGGGATTAAGTTAAATCAGAGTCTTAGTGTGTTGTGTTTCACACATGTTCCTTAATTATCACAAGTAACATTCATTCTTCCATTTATGTTCAGTGACTGCTTTATCCTGGTTCTGGAGCTTATCTAGGGAACAGTTGGCGTGAGGCGGTGGATACTCTTATACATTTTTGAAATTCTTTTTTTTTTATAAAATAGAGGGAAAGTTTCTAATATCCCTTTCAAAAAACAAAGGGGGTGTAAATTTTTGCACTCTAATTTAATTTAATATTTTAATGCTCTCGAAGGTCAGTGTAAATGTTAATGTTTCATTTGGGATGTGTGTTTCTAGACATGTTTGTTTACACTGAAAGAAATGGAAATGGAGTCTAGCCACAACCAAAACCTATGGCTAAATGTCACAGCATTGTTTTGTGTGTGTGTGTGTGTGTGTGTGTGGTCGAGAAATACAGAGATACAGAAAGATAGCTTGGCATTTAGCCTACAGTATAGTTCGCTACCCATGTTCTGGCTTGGCTGGAAATTCAACTTATCCTGAACTTCATGACCTGCTACTAAATGTCGCTGTACCACACTAACTGGCTTTGCTAACTGAACTTTTCAAAGCATTATGATTATCTATATAAATATTTTCCTTATTCTATACAGAGTACTGGTGTTCTGGAAATTTCTCTCTGGAAAAAAAAAATCTAAATATGGATCTCCTGCTTTGTTAAAATTGTTCCCGGGCTTTCATCTGCCATGTGTTGCACCTAGCGAATATTAAATATTTAGGGCCGTTCCACGTCTCGAGAACTCTCGCCACCATGCTTCATGAATATAAATTAAAGTCGAATTTGGCGGGAGGATTTTGAGTCACTGTTCTCTGACAGTGATGATTCCTAGCATTTCCTCTGTGCATCTCTCTGCCTCTCATCCACCCCTCCCTCCATCTATCTTAATGAAGGGAATAAGCCCTCATTTCCTCATCTCATCACAGCGGTAATGTAGCAACTATGCCACAGCCAGACCCCCTGAGAGATGCACTTACCTGCCACCTGAGTTTACATGGCATGTGTGTGTGTGTTTGTGTGTGTGCACTGTAGAAAATTCCCAATGTTTGATTTCTGACTCTGTGCTTGATGCTTCATGAGGGAAGATTTAAAGAAATTCCTCAACCTGATTTGAATTGTAATGTGGTTTATACAGTGTCACTAGAATGAGTTATACTATGAGATGCACTTTAATGTGGTTTTGCCACAAGGGCAAGACCATTAAAAAAAATTAGCCAATAAATTTTGAAAGCTTTCTAATTATATGTAAATGTAAGCGTTTTGTCAACTTTAATGCCTTCTTAAGCTATAATAACAAACTATAATTGCCTCACTTATGACTTAAAGATGTAACTCATAACTCAATGCCAAGTACTATATATGATTATACAGCAGCTTTAATATTTATTAAGAATTATTGTATAAAAAATAGTATAAATATAAAGTCATTGCTCTTAATAAATATTAATCATTGCTCTAATTAAAACAATCATTCTTTAAAAGCATTCAAATGTGCTATTATCCACTTTATACTTACATACACACAGGTTAAACATTTTAATGTCAAAATTTCAAATGTCAATGTCTATATTGTATTACAGTATATTATCGATCTGTGGGGTCCAAGCACCACAAATATTTAGTTTGCTGCCTTGGTTTTAAACCAATGCAAAGTTCTTCTATCTGGTCACCTTTACCCTATGATGAAACATTTCTATCCTGATAGGAGTGGTCTGATCCACCCTGATCCACAGAACACAACAGCTCATTGAATAGATTGATGAGTATATAAATTATATACTATGGCCTTCACAGATCCCAGATCCCAACCCAATAATAAACCTACACTATACTGGCAAAAGTATGTGGATACCTGACAGCACACCCATTTGTGCCCATTCCAAAACCATGGGCATTATCATGGACTTGATCTCCCATTTGCCATTATAACAGCCTCCACTTTTTGCCAAGGCTTTCCACTAGATGGAGTGTGACTGTGGGAATTTCTGACAATTCCAGAATCCTGGTGTGTAGTGGGCATTCCAATTCATCCTATAGGTGTTCAGTAGGGTTGAGATCTGGGATTATGGTCACTTCAAGATACTGAGTGCACTCCCAGTGTCGGTCCCAAGCCCAGAAAGATTTGGGGAGGGTTGTGTCAGGAAGGGCATCTGACAAACTGTGCCAAATCAAATATGTGGAACAATGATCCGCTGTGGCGACCCCTAACAGGAGCAGCCGAAAGAAGAAGAACAACAACAACAACCGTCACGCCAAGATATTGACTCTAATGTCCAGTCAACCACTCAACATTCAGTCACTGCATTTTGCTGTCAGTGTTTCTTTTGGGTTAATGTTACCATCATCACATTATTGATTCAGTTAACTTAGTAGCTTAAGTGAGAATTCATCATGCCCCTTACATGACAAAAAAATGGAAAAATAATAGTAAAAAACACACATAGCTAGAATACAGTTTTGAAAGCAGCCACAAGAAGTGTTAACCCCCTAAACTCCAGAAACTGCAGAAACTCCAGTGGAACATGTAACTACATCACTATTAGTGTCTATATTAGTACCGAATAATCAGATCACTCTATGGACTCCTTCATTTTTCATTCTATGTGCACACCTCGTACTGAAATTGAGTGCCATTGATTTATATTCCTCAACATACCTCTTCCAGTTGTACTATAAAGGTGACGTTGGAGCCCATATTTGCTTTGAGGGTGCTGTCACGGGTTGTCAGGTGCAGTCCTCGAGGGGGTCGATTGGGACACTGCTGTTTCCTGGCTGTGTACATCTCCTTCACCCCTTTGGTGCAGTTGTTCGCTGCTACTTTGCGATAACTGACAGGGATATAATGACATTATCAGCAATATAATATTCATGTCGCCATTAGTTGTGTGCTGAAATGATGGTACAGCATGATGAGAACATCTGATTGTAATGCCATTGGGGTTATACTGGTATACTGTAGAGGATGACACAGTATTATTTCTTTGTGTGTGTGTGTGTGAGAGAGAGAGAGAGAGAGAGACTCACCCTGTGCTGTTGAAGTAGTTCTGGCCTTGACTGCAGCTCCGTGATACAGTGGAAGGATTGAACCAGAATGCAGGCAGACAGTTACCATCTCCTCTCCGCTCATAGCCATAATCACTGCAACACACACACACACACACACACACACACACACACACACACACACACACACACACACAGTTAGACCCAGATGGGCAGAATTGTGATGCAATAGAAGATGCTAAACAACTGACCATTACAACTAAACACTCCAACACACACATATCCAGAAATGTCTAAACACCATAACAACCAAACCAAAAATAACTAAACATCGCAACTCACAATGCAGAAATAAATAAAAACAAAATCTAGAAATAACAAAACACTGTGACATACATGACCCATTACTAATTAACACCACAACACACAACCCAGAAATAACTAAACACCACAACATACAAACAGGACATAACGAAACACTACAACACACAATCCAGAAATAGTTAAACACTGCAACACACCCCTGAAATAACTAAACAGTACAAAACACAACCTAGAAGTAACAAAACACTTCAATGCACAATGCGGAAATAGCTAAAAACTGCAATTTGTAGCCCTGAAATGACTAAGAACTGTAACACAATCCATATGTAACTAAACACTGCAACACTATCCAGAAATAACTGAACACAACTCACAACCTAATGATAACGTCATAAGACACAAACCAGAGAGGTACTGCAAAACACACAAGCCAAAAAAACCTGAAAACCACAACACACAATGCAGCACACACACACACTGCAACATACAACCCAAAAATAATTAAACAACGCAACACACAAACAGGAAATATCTGTACACCACAAAACACAACCCAGAAATAACTAAATCCTGATAACTGAACAATGCACACAATAATTCTACCTGGAAATAACTGAACACCGCAAAACACACAATGCAAAAATAAATACTGCAGCACACAACCAGGAAATAATTAAACACCACAACCAGGGGGTGCGTTAACTGAAACTTCCTGTTATTTAACAAATTTTAAAAGCACTGATGGAAAAATTCTTTTACATCATTTTGATTCCGTCTACAGTATGTGTGCATTTATTTGTCTTCCGCCATAGATAAAATCAAAACTGTTTTAGCAGCACTTTACTGGCAGAAAATCCCTCTGCATGCATTCATTTATCACCAACGCCAGTGGCAGAACTGCACACCTCAGTGTTTACGAATGCTGAAGTGTATGTAGTGTTTCAAAACTCTCCAGATAAGTGAGCTAACTTGCATATATATTAAAAAAAAGACAATTTTCAGTGCACCCCTGCACATGCCCTGATTGTTGCCAATGCTTGCTAACTTGTTTACTCTTGCTGTGTTTATTAGTTACTGCAACTTAAATGCACCAGCTAGCTGGCCAAGCGTGAACAAATGTAGCTACCTATTTACTGCTTATGTTAATCCAGAATAATAACTAAGTACTAAACAATCAGTACCTAAACAATGTTCAAAGTGGCAACCTGGATGCTACTTTTCCTTAACGGATATGACAACAAAGTTGTTTCGAGAAAGGTCTGAATTGTTTAACTGGCAAATAAAAAAAAAAATGTTGGACAAAAATAGACTACGTTGGAACCAAGAATTAACTAAATGCCACAACAAATACACTCAGAGATAACTCAACAACGCACACATAACCCTGAAATAACTCAACACTGCAACACACCACCTAGACATAACACACAACATGGCTACACACAACCCCAACACTGAAACACACAACATAGAGAAAACTCAGCATCATAACCAACACAGAAATAACTCAATCCTGCTACAAACAATCCAGAGGTAACACTGTGACACCCCTCCGATCTTTATGGCTGTCAGTTTTTAATTTCTTTTCAGCTTTTTTTTTTTTGACACAATGCTAATATCTCTACTAACAAAAACAATTTTATAATTAGCATTCAGCTGATAATGACGTGAAAATAAAACTCTTGTGATTCATAGTAATTCTTATTCAAAACAAATCTGAGCAAAATGCATATTTATTAGACTTGTAGAATATCAGCCATAGGCTCATTATATCTTTTCTGTTAGACAGGAAGTCCCAATTGTGTTGTATCCAGTAGCAATAATTATGGCCCTTAATGTTTCACCGATTGCCTTTTATCTACTTGAAAGTTAATTAAAAGTTTGCTCCGTTATAATTGGAAATGCCCACAACTTTGGTTTACTTCCTTACCGTACATTTAAATCATAAAACAGCAGGCGTGTATTGATGAGTCCTCTCAATCTAGCCAAATGTACTTTGTGAGAAATTAATGGATACACATTAAACATATGCGGTTTGACCTTGTACAGATGGAATTAACATTAAAAATGTCTGTCTTTTCAAGATTTAAAAAAAAAAAACATCACAACAGCATGAAATTTGCATAGAGATTAAATCTGTTCAGTGGCTTGTCTTCACACATTGTCACAGATGTTGCCAGCTCACATCACACAAACGCACAGCACGCTGAAATGTTCTTCCCTGTCCAGAATAGACAGTGACACTGAACGTGACGCTGAATGTAAATCTAAATGTGTTACACTTTTTTACACTTTAATTTACACGTTCCTCATTTCCTGTACTGACTTTTTTGTTTTTATAACTACATTGTTTGAGATTTTTATACCCTACAAAGGTTAATACATTGTAATAGACATTAAGTACATTGTAATAACACTATCATATATCTTTGTATATTTGATGCAATGTTATTTGTATTTGATCCCAAAAGAGTGGATTATATTATATGTTTAAAATGAATGAATTACAAGACAATTTTATCTAAAGTAATGGCAGAATCAAATCACACAGCAGTGTTGGTGGTTACTATCACTAGATTTGAGGTTATTATGGTTATTAATTAGTCAACAGAGTTGTAAGCCTAATTGACCTGTCACTTGAAAGGGAACTCAATAATGTTAACTTTAATATGACTGCAATTTTAATAAAACCAGACAGCGCTATTAATACATCTGGATAAGTGGAAAGTGCAGGAGTAAAAAGCTCCAGTGGCTCTAATAAATTAATATGAATAAGGTACAGAGTTGCCCTATTGTTCATAAAATTAAATCTGTGCTGTTGTAATAAGAGGATCCTTGGAAATGCTTTTACTCTGGAAGCGGTCCCTGGGTGCAAAAAGTTAAGAGAATCTCTAATCTAGATAACGGACGTCTTCTTAGGCCACATACTAGCAATCATCAATCTCTGATAGAAAACCTCTGATGCAGTAATATAGTTTTTTTTTTTTTTTTTGGTTTGTTTTTTTTTTTACTACCGGAATATTACATTTTTGTATTTTTCTAATTATAAGCATGGTACGGGCTTATACCCGTATACTTGTACTTGATTAACAGCAGTGCCGATGAAATTGATGAAATTGTTACAGAATGTACCATGAATACAGTTTTCACTCACCACTCAAAATCATGCGCTCTACAGATACAAGGCTCAGCCGATAGAATCCTGGTGTCCTTTCCCATCATGCAGTAGTTGCCTGGGCGGCGCTTGATGAAGATCTGCTTTTGGCCCATTACGCACGGCTCACCCTGAAAAAGAGAACATCAAAGGTAGATAATAATCCTGGGCTATAGATTTGCTGGATGTGCTTTACGTTCATTTGTGTGAGAAATAGGGAGGATAACGCTTTAGCCATTCAACTAGAACATTACTGCTGATATATATTAAGGGCTTGAAACCAGAGGGGTGCAAAATTTGGCAAATTTTAGAGGAGACCCAAAAGAAACTTCATCTGGCTAGTGGGTGAATTAATAGAGTTATAGAGCAATGTAAAAGTCTGAGTCCAATGCAGTAAACAAACAAACAAAAACCAAAAATAAATAAATAAATAATTCAATTTATACTTACTATTTACAAGTCAATATTTATTATTAAATCTAAAGGAGTTTGTAACAAGATATTTAGTTTTATTATGTTCCATTAAATAAGGCAAATTAAATAATGTGAGGATATTATTAGTGAAATAACGATTCTTACATTCTGAATGTAGTAGACATATTTTCTAATAACCTATATGTCATCATTTATAACATTATATCTGCTGCCAAATTTTTTTTATCCCCTAAAAAATTTCTGTCATATCTATTCTGACTTTGCTAAGCCAGACTGCTTAGCAGACATTTCATCTTGGCATATTTGTTTGAACTCTGCAACAGGTCATACTCTGGCTTCTGAAAATCTGGCCTGGATCCTGACAGGGTCAGGAAAAAACATCTTTTTAAATAATTTTTCTTTGGGTTTTGCCGAGTGGAACCCATGGATGTTTGCTGTGGATAAAAGGAGTGTGATCAGTCCATGATCAGAGTGACTAGTCTTTGATTTTTTTTTTTTTTCTGTGCTTTATGTCTGCAATGAATAGTGTATATATTATTAAGATGTGGAAGTTCTGTGCCTTTTCTCTGCTGTCATAACAGGTCTATCTGGTAGGTCATGGGAGGTCAGGTTGCCAAACCAGACCAGGATTTGTTACCCAAATATTTTGTCTTCAGGATTGGTAACTTAATTTCAAGAGTCAGTATTTATGCAGGGAAAGTGATCTGTATTAAGAATCAATTTACGCAAGTGCTTAAGATGATATTCTGGGTGCGTCTGTGTGCAGTTCATGCCTCTGAATTTGCCAGATTTTTCTTAAGTAAAAACATCAGAGATGTGATTTTTTTTTAATAACATCTAGACCACTGCCTTTAAAGACAAGCACTTGCCTTGAAGCCCAAAAAAACTGGGGGTAGAAAATGCAGACTGATGAAGCAGATCACTTTTTTTTAACTTGTCAGTGTTGTTTTGACTACTGTCAAATGTAACACAATGTACCATACAACAAGAAACAATATAAAAAGACTAATACAATGATATAGAAGAGGAGACCAATATACTCTCTAGCTTTGGATTTCCTAAAATCAACAATTTTGTTTGTAGAATTAACATTTATGTGGAGGTTATGACACCATAGGTTTAGCTCTTGCACTCCCCTTGCTAATCAGCATGGTGTTATCTGCAAATTTAACAATGCTGTTACATTTATAATTTGCAACAAAATCATATGGACTGTAGAGTAGAGGCATGAGACAGCAGCCCTTGGGCATGCCTAACCTGAGAACTACTATTAGCAACACATTGCCTAAGTTCACAATCTAGGGTCTATGAGTTAAGAAGTGCAGATGCAGTTGGGTATCCCAATGGCCCTAAGTTTAGAGACTAGTTTAGCCAATTGTTTAGCCAAACGCAAAGCTGTAACAAACAACAATTTTTGCATAGTGAGGGAGTGGTCAGGTGTAAACTGTGTATGGGAAGAGGAGTTGCGGAGAATGAGTGGGTAATGAGTGGTGTTGAAAAGCTCTTGTTAGTAAAAAAAAAAAGAAAAAAAAAGGGTAATCATTCAGGAAGGAGAGGGGCTTTTTTTAGGGACAGACATATTGGTAATATTTTAAAAGTGCAGTGGAATCACACAAAAAGACAGATAAAAAAATGTCAATGTATATTGAAACCATTAAAGTTGAGCATGACATTTATATGGCATATAAGGTGATGCCATCTGGATCAGCAGATTTGCTAACATCAGCATTTCTAAAAGCTTCACTTATGTCTGCCTTAGTCATCTGGAGACAAACATTGTTTGCTAGGTCCTGTGCTGCCATCAGTGGCTCAGTGTTGTGAGCCTCAAAGTGGGTATAAAAACTTGTTCAGCTTGCCCAGATGAAAGTGTGCATCATTGATAGGCACATTAGGTTTCACCCGCAGACTCTTACAGAGGTGCCTTGAGTCAAAATAATTATTTGAATTCTTTATTAGCTTTAATGGTCCTGTGTAGTATATACCTGGCTACTTTGTATCATTCTTCATCCCCTATACAAAAGCAGTGGTTCTGTCGATCAGGCTTTGGCATGAGAGTTTATCGAGGGATTTGGATAACATCGGGTGATTTGTGGGGGATACAGTTATCTACACCAAAACGTGACTCGTGCACACTTCAGCTGTTGCATGTAAGCCAGAAGCAGCAGCACTGGCCGGGTGTCAGACTGGCCAAAGTGAGGTCAAAGGATAGATCTGTAAGCCCCCTTGATAGTACGGTAGCAGTCATCAAGAGTATTATTGTCCCTTGTTGGATAAACATGTTAGCTGCACTGCCTTTAGGCTACATCAATTAAAACTGATGACAGGATTACAGCTGTTGACTTTGCTTGTGGCGGTTATGTAGACAGACACTGTATAGAGGATCCCCTCAATAGCTTGAATGGTTGGTACCACATTGGCCCATCCTGCCGAGCAAGATTGAGACACTATAACCTAGTGGTCTTCAGTCTTATCCACAAAGGGCCAGTGTTTCTGCAGGCTTTCATTACAGCCAAATTAGAGGCACATTGATAGTCGATGGGAGACTAAGGTGACCTGATTAAACAAATGAAATCAGGTGTGGTTCCTCCTTGGCTGGAATGAAAGCCTTCATCCACACCGGCCCTTTGTAGATATGATTGAAGACCCTTGCCATAACCTTATCGGTGCACCATGTGTTGTTTATGAAAACACAAGCACCACCCCTCTTATCTTGCCAGTTGTCTCAAAAAATCGTCAGTTTGTATAACCCTATCATGTTTTTAAGCCTAACCGGTCTTAATAAACCCAAGAGTGATTCCAGTAATGTAGTTCATCCAGTTTATTGTCAAGGGACTGGATATTAGCTAGAAGGAGGTTGAAAGAAATTGGAGGTACCCACATAGTGCTAATACGTCACCTTATTTAACTTGTTTCTGACTGGGTTTTTTATGTGTAAGATATTGGTAAGTGTAAATTACAGTTACCAATTAAAGTGTAAAGGGGTAAATTAACCTTAAACTTTAGTGATGTCTGATGGTTGTAAATGAACAGGACTCTTTGTGCACAGAAAGAGACATGTAACTCAAATACTAATAAGAGAATAAGAGCACCATAGCACAATAGTACTTCAATATTCAACTACACAAGTTCTATTTGATTACCAAATTGCAAATGACCATGGCTGTACAAGAAGCCATTTATCATGATAATACCCATTAGAGCAACTCACAGCATGCTGCTATAGTTTAGCACCATCTTGGAGAGTTACAAGTTCTATTTGAATATCCAATTACCTTTCGAATGTCCATACATTTGCAAAAAGTTGGAATTTCCATACTCATCCAGGTCTAGAACTGAAAGTCTTTCAATCTCCTACTTTTCCAGGCTTTCCAGAACTGCTCAAGAACCCTATTTTCATGGTAATAACACTGATCCTGACTGAGAGTCTCTGAAATCTGGTGTAGTAGCTTGATTTTGCATCATCAAGCTGTTTCATACCTGATTGTGCAAGTGCCACGTTTGGTAGTCTCCTTCAGCGCAGCGCTTGGTAAACAGGGACTTGTAGTCGATTTTGATCAGCTGCCACTCAGAGCGATCGCTGAAGTGTCCGAAAAACCTATCGGTGCACAAATACTGAAAATTATAATTAAAGAAACAGTGACAGACAAGGTCCCTGTTGCATAAACAAAATAAGGAAATCAAATGGCTTTGAAATGTTTAACTCTTCTAAGTGACCAACCTATTATAATCTGTCTTTATTCTTGTCAGGGTTTGTTAGGAGTATATGAATGTGTACATGAGAGATTGAGAGGTGTGTGGACAGGTGTCAAAAAAAACAAGTTCAATTTTAACACTTACGTCAGAATCTGATTCTCCATGCCTGGCTCGACCAGAACGCCATCCACAAACAGAGGCATGGCTGAGAAAATATGATGCGTCCACTGTCTGCCTTCATCAAAGCTGATCCTAAAACAGCCGGTCAAATGTAATTACGCTCTGTTCAGATCAAGCACTTTCTAATAAACATTTCTAAGGAAATAAAACATGATTGAGAGTGCTGATGGGGGTGTGTTGCCACTATAAAGTTGATTATTTTCCAACAAACAACATGTCCCAAAGTGTTTTATTCGTCATACCACAGCAATTTTCCAATTGATAATTTATTAACGAATGACACTGGCTTTTCAACCATTTGTAGTTACTTTTAAATGCTGTGGCATGTTCATGAGACAAGTTACATTCTGTTATTGCTGCTGTTATAGCAGATATAAACAGTAGTTCTTCTGCCAGCCTCTGTTTTCCCTGTCTTGAAGGTAATAAGATTTTTAAAAAATGCAGCTGTCATGTTACCAACACGAAGTCCTCTGTTCTGAAGAGTCTTCCATGGTGGAAAACTTATTTACTGTTACTCTAACACTGTTGACTCCTTCCATAAATATTAAATAAACATCTCCTTACAGAAAGTTTCAGGATGTCAACAGTTATACAATTTTCTTTTTTTTTTTTTTTTAAATCAGTATATTATTAGCATTAGATTATGTGGAGTGTGTACAATAAATGAGTTGTTACTCTAGCAACAATACCATATTACAAAGATTTTATTTCTAATTTATACAAATTTATATAAAATTTAAAGGTTTATAATTAATAAAAAACTGTTTTGCTCTGTTTTCTGCACACACCTACCATCAGGAGGTCCACCAAGCAAGATTTTTTTTTTTTTGTTGGTCTGTGAATATTGTTTAAATTGTTAATAAATGAGAGAAATCAACAGATGGCTATTACTATATATTGAGCAGAACTGAGGCTGATAACAAAACAAAAAGCATTCAATGTCACTCATAAAAGCTATTTCTAAAACCAGAGGATGCTGGTAAACAAGTTTTTTTAAATGAGTGAAAGGGAAAGGTGAAAAAAAATAAAATAAAGGTCTTCGTAATCCGATGCGACGATGAAGACAAATCAAAACAACAGGGGCCCACTTTCAGCAACAGCGAGAGACGAAGAAGAAAGAGCGAGAGCTGATGGAGGGAAAAAATAACACTGAAAACTTCGACTCTGACAGCTTTTTAGTTACACCTCAGAGGTGCTAACGGTGGAGTAGCGCATGTGTGACAAGGTTTAACAACCTCACTGAAGAACGACACTAAAGTTCTTTTGCTACTTCAAAACTAGCAAAGCTTCAGCAGGAGACAGCGGGTTGACATGCATCCTTTACTGGCTGGGACGTGACTCAAAATCATAGTAGCTGGAAAAGAGACAATTGCTTTCAACACATTTGGCCAGGGATGACTAGCTCGCTTGGCTTGCTTAAGAGAAACAGAATTGAAGATAGCACACTCCAACAATTCTATCACCCTGGGCACTAAGGGGAGAGAAAAAAAAACTCAGAGGATTAAAGGGCACCAAAGCAGAGCTAGAGATCTCTGATTTGAAGAGTGTGGTAATTCCAGGGGATAAGCAGGGAATTCCATATAGACTATATAGTGGATAGATTTGAATTTGCTTGTTTGGTAAAGACATTTAAGTATCATTATTGGGAAAATTCACTTTAATTTTTGACATTTAGTCATAAGGACCATCAAGTTATTAACATAAAGCCTCCTAAAAGCAAAAATTAACCCTGGCTGGGATAATGATTTCCCTTAAGCATTGGCTTGACTCAGACGTACAGTTGGCACACTGGTTCTTTTGCAGATTAGCTCTTTAGCACATACCAGAAATGTCTTGTGGGAACTGTGGGCTGCTTGACTGCAAGTAAAGCTCCTGCTTTATCCAGGAACCAAACATTGTGCTCCTCATCAAATATCTGTAGAACATAGAAAAATGAGTAAACTCAAACAAATTCATATTCATATTCAAATTCAATTCACAAATTCAGTTTTGGTAATCAATGTCAATTTGTCAAATGTCTATGAATATTCTGTATATAAAGCTTTGAAGCCCACAATAGCTTGTTATACTGTAGAATATACTGCTAAACATTTTCTATAAAGGCCTTAGGTATGATGAGCTTTGGATAAATCCATAACAGGTTGGTATGCATTAACTGTTTTAAATATCTATGAAAATGCATTAATAAATTATTAGCAGAATGAGTTATAAGTGCTGATTGTAACACAACATAATGTACAACAATAATAGCAAAGACCTTCATCCCCAGTTTGCTTAGTCTGTCTTAGTGACACAGGAAAAGATTTTTTTCTAAAACAAGTAACTGATTTTATATCATTAATAATATAATATTGTACATATGATATTATAACTTAAATATAATAACCTATAAACTGTATTTGTGAGCTTTTTTTTTTTTTAGTATTTTACATTTCTAATGATTCATTTCCCACACTTTTATCAAGCCCAAAACTGCACCACAGTTATATATAGATTTGTTGCACACAAAAAAAAAAGTTTCCTAACTTTTATGGTATGATTTTGTGATAATCTATCTCTCAAAGAAAATTAAAAAAAAGACAGGTTCTGTAATGCACTATGTACAGTATGTGAGATATAATGTGTTACGTACAGCATTTATGATGCAATTTATAAGGCATAATAACAACATCTATAATGCCTTATGAATGCACTGTAACGTGATATGAACTTGTTTGTAGTTTGCTGAAAATATGACCTTCACAGAAAGCAATACCATGTACGGTATAAAGCCTGCAAACTTTGGGAGCTGACTTAAGCATGTGTAGTGAGAAGTTAATATCTCACAGCTTTTTTTCATTCTTGCATAAGCTTTACACTTTGTGCTGCTGTCAGTACAAAATGGCAGCCTACTAAAATAAAGTATGCTATTTGCTGTTTTATTGGCTGAAAAATAATGTGGATGGGAGCCATGTTGCTCATTTAAGATGCAGTAATTAAAATATAAATTAATGTAATAATCATAACTAGAACTATTTGTCTGCAACCGCAATATATTCACAGTATACTAGACTTCTATTAGATGTTTATTTGGATGCTTGCCATCTTCACATTTGTACATAATTACATTAGTTTTTCTTTTTATTTATTTTTTATTGTTTCATTCTATCCTCCAGTATGACTTGTGTTTAAATATGATCGTCTAGGCACTATTCACAAACGCTGTCCTGGACACCTCTGTTCAGGACAAAACAACCACATAAGCTGACTCTACATATGGAAAAAATTTACTGCCAAAAAAATTTACTGCCAAAAATTGTCTTAGGAACCTTTAGGCATTATTAGCATGAAAATTACGCTAATTCTCAGCTAATTTCAAGGAGCTATGGATTAACATTATAAATCAACATACCTGTCTCCAAGTATTGCCAGCATCTGATGATATGAACATTCCAACATTATTGTAGGAGAGCTCAGAGCCCATATTGCCTGAGGAGACAAAGCAGAGGCAAAATTCAAAAGAAGAAGAAATTTGATTTTACTGAGATTTATTACAAGATTTTACTGAGTAGCTATTTCCTCGTTGGTCGAGGCACTGTTAACATTTACAGTTACCCTGCATTCACAGTGGTCATGACGCAACACTGTTTTCGGAAGTCATTTGTTTTTCAATTATTCATATAATGCCGATTTACAGTGAAAAGACGCAAAGCCCACTAGCGACAAAGTGGCCTGAGCGAAGTGAGGTGAAAAAAGTGGTGCCAGTGTGAGTGCAGGGTCACAGAGCTATTTCCAACTGATCAAATGGTCTGTATGTACTGCAATAATAAACATGAATCAAGACCTGAATGCTTTTATTACTAAAATGTAAGACAGTTCAGACACTCTGAAATTTCATAGTAAACTGTTTAATCAATTCAATAAATTGTACCTTTAGATTTTTGTATTTTATATTTTAAATAAGACACATGATTCAGGACCATTTGGTATTTTCTGGATTTCTGCAAGAATGGCTTGTGAAATATGATCTGATCTCCATCTCCAAGTAATAATAATAATAATAATAATAATAATATTTAACATTTACAAATCGAAACGAATTGATATCCAGATGACATGATATCCACGATATCTGCGAAAAGCGTATTGTGGCACAATTTCGTTGATATTACATCATCATATCATCCAGTCCTAACACATACCTCCAACCTATGAAGATGTTTTACTTTTTTTTGGTAACTTGATCTCAAAAATTCCGTACAGTTTTATTTTCTCACTTAAACGTACAATTAGACCAGCATCTGTTACTTTTCTCCATATCTCCGCTGCATGAGTATAACCAATTACAAGATGTTCAATGAATTCATCTTCAGAACAGTTATGCACAGGACATTCTGTAGCATTCAAAGCAACTCCATGTGACAACACGACACACAGCCAATCTAGCTACACTTACTCCGAGTTCCATATCATTATTAAGATAAGAGAATGAGGGAGAGGTTAAGATGCGAACATAAGACCACATTTTAAGAGCCATTCTTGAAGAAAGATAGATAATTCCAATGGGATAACAAACAGACTTGTACATACTTATAGAAAAACAAACACTCAGAGCTGGAGTTAGTTAGCTTTGTCATGTTCATAAGCAGCAGAATGGTTGATTCTGAATATGAATGTGTGTGTGTGATATCCTGTGGCCTTGCTCACATGCTGTCATGATGAGATTAGTGCACAAACACAGAGTTACTGTAAAAGCTCAAATCGTCTCTGAAGGATTTGCAGATCAGCCACGTCCTAGAGGCATGACTGATGTTTACACAAGCAAACATTAGAGAGAAGGACAAGCGCATCGACGCGTATTGCCACTCAGACACGTTTGGAAACAGCTTAATGGGATTTACTTAAGTAATTGATTGCACACAAGCCCATATATATTGAAGTACAGACTCAGTGCTAAGGCGGAAAAGGAATACAGACCTGACACTGCAGCTGGAAATAATGTATTTAGATTTAAATTTTTAAAGATTCCATTGATAAAACATAAAATACGTGGTGGGCCAGCTTTTGCATAATCTGGATTTTCTAATCTATCTGTCACAGATTTGCTTAAATACCCTTTTTTTTTTTTTTTTTACCTATAGCGATGATCACTCCTGGCACCGGGCTCTTGGTGATAATACTTCCAGAGACGTAAGGGTTTTCTGACATCTGCAGCTGTAAGTGTAGCGAACAAAATGGCTGGAACAGAGAGAAATGACACATAGCCATAGCGAAGTTATTATGTGGCTGTCTATCAGACTTCGCCGATGTGACACTGCAGGCATTAAATGGATTTGAGCTGATGGGGGGAAAAATGCACTTGAGTCACCTTGCAAGAATCATTTGCGTTTGATACAGCATGCTATAAACCTATTTTTCACTTCCATAACTTTGACATAATATGGATACTATAGCAATAAAGCTATTACTGGAACTGCTACTCTGTTTATATTTGACTATTGCACTACAAACCATGGGCCACTCAATGAATTAATTCACCACTAGGAGATTGTTAAAGTTTGAGAAGTGCTGCTATATTACTTAGCATATCATTACACATGTTCATAAATGTGTGGCGGTCTGGGAAAACCAGTCGGATGGTGCGGTGGTTGAATTCTGGCAAACAGCCAAAATCATATTTCACCAAAATGTTGTTGAAATTTTTTTTTTTTTTACTTTATAATCCTGCCTAATCTATCTGCCTACAAGTTACATGACTAAGGAGCCAGTTTTACAAACACAGGCTGTAGTCTGCCTGAAAATGTTTTAATTGCTAGCTTGCTAATTAAGTGTGCTTTCCTCATGCAGTGAATGTCATGATGTGACCACGGTAATGTGCCATAGCGAAACGGACATAAGCCTAATAGATTGAGTTTGTAAACCATCTAAATGCCAGCTGTCAATTATCCATGATGCGCACATGGCATCAGTGATTATTTCAGCAGAGATTTAAGCGCTAACAGTGATCAGTTGAGCCAAGACTGACAATGATGCTCGGGTTTATTAAATACTATGAAACTTAGGAAACAAGACCAAACAGGTTGATGATTATGGTCAAACTGATGATCAACATAAACTTTTAATCTTTGGTAAAGAGTCACTAATGTTGTGTTTTTCCATAAATAGATTAGGTTACAAATAGAAAGGGCATTTGTTTGCGATAGCCTGTCAAATTCTCTCAGGATAATATTAAATCATTTATAGATGACTCCAATTCAAGTTAATGTAAAAATAAAGAAAAAAAAAGTCATTTGATCTTTTTTAATTATTATTTTTTAAAAAGGCTGAATGAATGACACAATACATAGAGAGACATGGTCAAGTTTACTATTTTTATATTTTATTTATTATATATTAAATTAATGCAAATGACTAGTTGATTTAATGTAGCTTGAAAGACGTGTTCAGGACAAGATTCTGAAGATGATTCCAAAGTTTGGGGCAGGGCCATAATGAATGGGTGGAGTTAAGTTCAAATAACTGTTTATCAGGAACCAGTTACCAAGTCTTAGTGAAGCTTTTTACAATGGGTGCTTGGACCTTGCAGATCGCTGCCTCTGGCTATATGTTTATGTGTATCATTGATTTATAAAAAGGTGATGATATTCCAATCCAACAGCTGAAATACTGCTATTATTGTTACTGTCTTTGCAACAATCATTTATGAAGTGAGCAGGTCTACTTATGAATACAGAAATGTCATTAGGATGCACACAAAATGCATTCTGGCATCTCCTAGGCCAAACAATTGTGGCAATGTATGAATATTAATACAAATTAATCCAGTTTAAAGTGCCCTCTGCAAAGACTCGCACTCTCATTGTGAATGCTAATTGCCTTTTATACTCATTAGCAACAATGACAGCGGGAGGATTTGGCATTAAATCTGAAAAGCCCACTCTCCAGGGCTCACTGCCACAACAAAAGACAATTATATCTGTTTGCTCTGTGCAACTAAGTGTCACCTTTCATCTTTTCAATGGCCAGTGTGACATTGTTGTAAGGACAGCAAAGATGACAGGATTTAGCGGCGCTAATCAAACGGGTTATAGGGCGCTAATTAGGGTGTCAGATGAACCTATCAAAGTAAACCTGCGCTACAGTGACAACTGTAGTCACGCTCCCTGTTTTCATTTCGTTCTCTTTTTTTTATCTGTTAGCTTCAAAAAAGGAACACTACACCCACCATGTTATATTGGTCACACTGGGTAAAATTAAGAAGAAGTCAGTTTGCTTGGGCAAAGATCATGCTATTTAATCCATGCTGACTTTCTGTTGCTGTTGTTGTTAACTATATTCAGAGATGACTTCGCGCACACATCAGAATTTAGACCTCAAATCTAACTATGGAGTTAAGTGTTATTTATTGGATGTTGTTCAAATGTTATGTATACCTATGATCAGTCAGTTTATCCTTCAAACTGTGGTCACATTTTATTTACAGTCGAAACATTGGTGTTGTTTTATTAACTCGACAACACAAAATGGCAAATTATAAAAAGTGATAAAATTATATTGCATCCCTTCATCACAATTTCATGATTGACTAAGCGTCTCATGGTTTTATAATGTGGTAGGCACAATTAATTGGCAGCACACAATAATTTTAAAAAAATGAAAAATACATGGACGTGCTGGATCAAGTGCTATTTTTATTTTTAAACTGTCTTTTGCCTCTGTTATATTGTATGACAATTGACAGTAAAGAAAAAAAAAGGTTATTTCCTTCTTCAGTTGGCATTTTCTACCGCTTTTTTCAGGTCTAAAGGCAAGTGTTTGGTTTTAAAGGTGTAATTAAAATTGTTATTGAAAAACCCCATCTCAGAAAAATCTGGCAACCTCAGAGGTGTGAACTACAAGCAGATAATTAGCATAATCTGAACAGGGAGTCAAAAAATCAACTCAGGTTCGTAGTCGAGCTCTAAATATGTGCAAATTTTCCTGGGTACAAATTGACGTAACTTTTGGATTTAAGTCACCATCTATGAACATGGCACTAAGTGAAGTGCTGAGTGAAAGGTTGGGCTTTTGAAGGAGACCTACGGAAGGTGGTGTGCAAATGTAGCTTTCTGTTACCAGTCCTCATCACAGTAGTCTAATACTAGTAATAATAAATTAACAAAGAAGAGAAAAAAGAAAGAAAGAGCTGCCCATGCTCCCTAACGAGCATTGCTAATTGTTAGGCTTCTGTTATTTATAGCTTTGCTAGCATTCTTGGGTGAACAGTCAACTAATCAAGATGTAGCTGCCATCTGTTTCTTGTTGTATCTGGAAATACCTTTCTTTCATTTAAACGACAATTTTTTAAAAGTTACCTGACTTATCTTTTTCTAAAGTGTGTAATATTCTCTCTGATTATAACACACACACCAAACATGTTGCCTTTTATCTTGGGAGAAGGAGCATTACTTTGCATGAATCTCTGAGTTAATTATGTGCAAAGCTGTCTTTTGTCTTAATAAAGTACACTCACAACTTAATGAGAATTTAATGAGGAATAAAACTTTTGAAAAATATGCTGTCAGTGAGCAAGAGATTCTACGCCCACCTTTAGTTAGTAGGGAGGGCCATAGCTGATTGCAGATTTTTACAATTTGCATAAAAAAAGGTTACAGTAGCCATGAAGCACAACTGACATTGTATATTTGTAGATTTTTATATTTCTCATTGTCATATTTTTAAAAAATTTTTGCTCATTCCTTCAGAAAATATCATTTATTCTTATCTCACCTGCACACAGTAAATCTCATTCCCCTCCAGGTCCGTAGTGGGTGCCTGTAGCAGCCTCCAGTCCCGGCCCTTGTTGTAAGTGATGTACGTCTTCACTTGGTTCTCCACTTTTCTATTAGCAATCAGCATGCCTTTGATTCCTGCCACCTAGAGGAAGTGGGGGAAAAATCATCTTCTAACTTTCACACATCTTGTGCAGGTGATCCACGTTTCAACATCATAGTGCACTAGTATGAGTTATCACTCAAAACTATGCTACCCAATGGTAGCTCAGTGGTTAAGATGTTGGACTACTGATCAGAAGGTCAGGAGTTCAGTCCCCAGTACCAGGCCCTCAACTGCTTAGTTGTGTAAATGAGATAAATGTAAGTCGCTCCGGATAAGGGCGTCTGCCAAATGCTGTAAATGGAATGACCAACAATTATGTAGCTGTTTCGAACTCTCCAATATTAACAGAGACTAGCAGAGCCCCCGATCCCTTCTCAGTAATCACTTGGCTGGTACTCTTGACTCCTACTTGACATAAAATGGCACGATTGCATTCTAAAGGTAAATGGAGGATGTTTTGTGTTTATTAGTGTGAAATAAAATTTATCAATGTTCAACTTAGCTAACATTAAACAAGTACATAGCTAAAATCAGTTAAAATTTAATTGGGATGCACAGAAATTTCAGCCACCGGATTTGGCATTTTCTGAGAAAAAATAAACCCTAAAAAAGATTAAATAGAGCTATGAATAGTCAAATCTAACACTTTGCAAAATATTTAATGGTAATGGTAATTAGAAAGTGATTACAAGCTCTTGTGAACAATGATGGCTGTGTGTAACCATTTTACGGTTTCTACAAAGTGAATGATTTGTAAAAGAAACTATATCAAAAACATACTTTTTTTTTTCTTTTTACTGATTATTGCATTTCTACCCCCAGCCCCTTCCATGTAACTGCTGATTATTCCTATTCAGGGTCTGTGTTAAGCAGAGGAGCATCTCCCTCATCTTCATACCAATCACCTGTTGGCTCCTCCTCTAATTATCCCACCTAATTACAGTACACTTTTGTCAACGTCATCCCATTTACTCGGCTGACTAACTCAACACAATTTGTTTTGACAGCGACCGCCTCATCACTTGGCCCTTTTGAAACGAATCCAAACTTAGCAGTATTGAGTCGTGACAGGCCAATGCAGGCCGAGCTGTTTTGAAATGTCTCCTCGGAAAAGCAGGAGACGGGTAAGTGGCACTAATGGCCAACGTGTCTGACAGTGTGGCACTGGACAGACACAGCTAATGAGGGGCCCTCCTCCTCTGCTGGGAAACCATGTCAATCACTGTTCATGCTGATTATTTATTATCCTTCTTTGCCTCCATCCTTCCTTTACAAGCTTCTAGAAGAAGACAGCATTGGAGTGAAGCATCATGATCTAGCTGGAATCAAAAAACTGTGTTACTATTAAAATATACAGCATTCTTTTTGGGTTCTCTGCCGTTTTTAGTATAGTTGTTTTGGTTTACATGGAGAGCTTAAGTTGTTGCTGCAAGAAGAGGAAAGGATGTGAACTGAAAAAAACAAACCAGGAGTTGAACAATGATTCAGACAAAGGCCTCTTTGGGCAAACAGGAGAAATTTCAAATTTAAGATAATATTCAGCAGGGTCTCTCGACCCACTACTAACAGCTTTGCTCTATCAGCAAGGCCACCAGTATTGTAAATGACCCCTCTGGCAGAGTATCGCAATCATTCCGCAACTGCTTCTTCTTTGAGGCAGTCAGACTGTAATACAACACACTGCTGCCCCCCAACACCTACCTGAACTAATCAAGACCCTCCTCAAAACACACCCTAGCTTGACCACACAACATTATCTCATAGACTGTATTATGTCCTCAGAGCATAGGTGGCTGGTATAAATGGGCTAGCAGGTAATATATAAAAATATATCAATGTAAGTTTTCATTTTTGGCATCCATATCAGTATTTGCTGTTAACAAATGTAAATTATTTTTGAATATTTGTGGAACCAAGCTCAATAGCACCACCACTGGTGGTAAGAAAAATTATACAGAATAGCATCAAGAAATGACGCGGAAGTTGATTTCAAAAAGTCAAATATGAAATGTCAAAATGTGGCTGGAGGAGAAATTAAAATAAGCTAGTCTAAGTACACTTTGTCCAGTAGCTGTAATTGTAGTACCATGTAGCTGTATCATGTGTCACGTCATTCTTCTGAAGAAACAACTTTCCAACAGGTGAAATGAAACTAGACAGTTCAGCTGTTTTTTTTTCCAAATGTTTTGCATTGAAGATGCTTTACTGTTCACCACAGTTGTAAATTGTGGTTACTGAGATACTGTAGGCTCCTGCAAGATCAAACCAGTCTGGTCATTGTCTTATGATCTTTCTCATCCACAAGGCATTTCCTCCTGGTCAGTGGATGTTTTTTTGTTTGTTTGTTTGTTTTTGAGACTGTTGTGTGAGAAAATTCAAGAAGACCAACTATAGGATTCTAAAATATTCAAACCAACCCATATGGTACCATCAACCATGTCATGAGCAAAGTTATTGAGATCACGGGGTTTTTTTCATAGCCAGTGAGCATATTTATTTGTTTGTTTGTTTGTTTGTTTGTTTATTTATTTTCACAATCAGTATACCAACAGCACCACTTGAACAGTTGAGTCTCAAAGTACCACTTCCAACAAAACCAAATAAATCAGTGAACATACTACAGTCCAAACGGCATCCAAAAGAACTTTCTAGAACTTTCTAGCAAAGCAGTCAATCTCTCACTGGTCAATATGGAGATAGATATGAAAAATATCAGTTCCCCAGTTCTGTGTCTGAGATCCCAGAGGAAAAGCCCCTGCACTGTTTCCAATAAGCTCTAATGAAGAATGCTGCAGCTTATTATAGGTATGGATCTACCCATGATTCACTATTGGCAGGGCAAGTCTTAGTCAAGCCAACATTGGCAAAGTGTAGTCACTGCGCCTCACAACCGCTACTTTAATGAAATCATCCTGGGTGCCACTCGCTAATTGATTGCTATATTAAGCCATGGCATGAGGCACCGAAAATCCATCAGACCTTGGAATGCACCTCTAATTTCGCTATATGACACTCAATCTTATATGAACACCAATGCCTCAACTCTTGGAGAATGTTAAAAGAATCTGAATGATAAAAGAAGCTTTAAATCCGAGTGTTAGCACCCTACCACTGTGATTTGTATTATTTCTATCATATCATTGATATTTGCAAGGGGATGTTGATTAGACCAAAAGAGACGGGAAGGAATACACAAAAGGAAAAAAAAAACAGCAAGAAATACAGATATTTTTCTAGATATTAAACTGGACCTTCTTTGTCTGAAGTGAGAATCTAAAGCCTCTTGTGTCTTTAAAGCTATCCGTGCTTTCTGAGGTAAAACACCTCCTTAATAAGTAGCAGTTGTATTAACACAGTTGATGAATGTGGACATACATCTTGTAAGCTGAAAGCTGATTTAATATCACGGTCGATTTAAGCAATTAAGGTGATGCAATTTATTACTGGCAGGGATGAATATCAAGGTGCAAACTTTACTATGATCTGTCAGTGTGCGTCACATATTCTAGCAGGCATCAGCAAACTCGGCTATTTAAAAAAGTTTCATTTTCATAAATGGAACACAAATTCAATAAATGCTATGGCACCATGTGTAATGAGCAGCCAACATAGAGGAGGACTTTGATGAGTATGTGATTTTGCCCATGATATTGTCTACATGCCACCAGTTGATTGGCATCTCCATCCCAGCATGTCCTTTCCCATAATCCAGTTTCCAGGCTGCAATTCAATTCAACTCCTCACTCACTGCCTTGCTTCCATTCTGGGAAATAACAGAGGTTGCTATAATTTAATAATAATAATATAATTTAATAAGTTTAGTTCTATTGTGGGTGGGTTGTTCGTTTATTTATTTATTTATTTATTTATTTATTTATTTATACTCTATGGCCTCTTTATTAGGAACAACTGTACCCTTGCACATTCATGCATCAGCAAATCATCTGGCAGCAGCGCAATGCAAAATATCATGTAGATGCAGGTCAAGAGCTAATGTTTACATCATACATCGGAGTGGGGAATCTCAGTGATCTCAGTGATCTCAGTGGCATGGACCTTAGGATTTCTGGTTTGAGTATTTCAGAAACTGCTGATCTCCTGGGGTTTTCACAAAGAAAATTTCTAGAGTTTACACAGAATGGTATAGAAAAAAAAAAACATCTAGTGAGCGGAGGTTCCATGGCTGGTAATGCCTTGTTAATGAGAGAGATCAGAGGAGAATGGCCAGACTGTTTTGAGCCAAATGGAAGGCCATGGTAACTCAACTAACTTTAGACTCTTTACAACCGTGCTGAGCAGAAAAGCATCACAGAATGCATAGTGAACCTTGAGGTGGATCAGGTTCTACTCCTGTGAGCCAAGAACAGAATCTGAGGCTACAGTGGGCACAGGTTCAACAAAATAGAAGCTGAACACTGGAAAAACATCTTTTTTTTCTCTACATGCCTTGTTTTTTCTCTACACGTTGTGTGTTCTGAGGTGCTTTTCGGCTCACCGTGGTTGTAAAGTGTGGTTATTTGAGCTGCCATAGCCTTCCTGTTTCCTTAAACCAGTTTGGCCATTCTCCTCTGACCTCACTCATCAGTAAGGCATTTCACCCACAGAACTGCCTCTCACTGGATGTTTTGCACTATTCTCTATAACCTCTATAGACTGTTCTGTGTGAAAATCCCAGGAGATAAGCAATTTCTGAGATACTCAAACCAGCCCTTCTGGCTTCAACAACCATGCCACAGTCATTTAGATCACATTTCTTTGTGGTCTGTGAGTGTATTTATTTATTTTCAAATATACCAACATGGAAGAAAGCTGAAATGTATCCACCACACAGGGTTAGCCACCATACAGTGCCCCGTGAACAGTTGAAGGTTAGGGGTCTTACTCAAGGCCCAGCAGCTGGGATTTAGACTCACAACCTTACAGTCAGAAATATATATAAATACAAAAATGTGTGGAAAGCCAAAAATATATAAATCCAAGCCATACAATCGAGTGCAACAGCAAGTTAATGAGGAGCACCTACCTCATACAGGTCTATCATACTGTTGCCCCCAAGACCTCGGGTGGTCTTGACATTTTCCAAAGCCAGAGTGAAGTAAACACCATGAGGATCTGAGATGTACAGGTTGTACGTGTCGTTCTGGTTCCACTCTTGGACAGCGGCAAAAACCTGACCTTGATCTGTGCTCAGGATGTGCATGTCCTGCATTGAGAGTGAGAGGGACAGTAGGAGTTAAACGAAGAGCCGGATCATTAGCTGGGAATCCTGCTAGGTCTGTGCAGGCATTCTCTATAGGATTCCAGTTAATTAATATAAAGGCTTTGTCTAGCATGTGTTTGAATGGACACCCAACTGACCAGGAGAAATTCAGAGACTCACAACAACAAAGGGAAGACAATTTTCTGCCTGATCATGAAAGCATTAGGAAAAAAGCTTTTGCACAGTCGGACAAAACTACTTTTATAGAGACATACATGCATGCACACACGCTTGACTCAAGCTTTTCCTGAAGCTGGATTCAAAAAATAGATATAAAGAGAAAAAAGTGATTATGCCTTCATACTATTGAACACAGCATCCTCAGGTAATTTATGCAAATTCATATTAAAAGAAATGTTTTTCTTTCTTACTTTCGGAAGGGAATATTTAGGTATTTTGATGCGCACAAAAGGTCCCCTTTGGTAAGACACATAATAAGCGGCTCTCCCAGACATGGTGACCTGTGGAGGGAAAAAATACAAGGTAAGTAAGTCATACTATTGATTATACAAATATTAAGCATAAAATAATGCATAACACTGGCACACTGTGTATTTTTAGTGTCTTTGTGACACCAGGGTGCCACGGAAAGTACTGTATATACATGTAGCGATATGTTGAGTTTGATTAAATGCATTATTAAAATGCATGCTGCTACGATATCCAGTCAAATCACCTCTTTTCTTTCCCTTTAACAACTAAGTGTTCACAGTGCAACACTCTGACATTTTTGTAATGACACATGATTAGATTTCACTAACTCACTGACAGAATGTACAGCAGGTATATATTATCTGTCAAAACATATTTTTGTTATGAATGCCACAATCATGCAATATGATAAACACACAGATATCACAGATGGTCAATAATGATTATAGACAGAATGACACGAGGTCTACAAACAAAATGGTACACGGTGTAGAATAGGCTATACACTATATATCTGTTTTATCAGTATCTATATCTGTATATATGGACACAAAAATAGAAAAAGTGCTCAAATGAAAAATAAATAAGTAAATAAATTAGCTTGTGCACCATGAAATACCAACACGTCGACATTAACCAGTTAATGACACTTGAGCCAGCATGAAAATACCAGCCCTATATTTGGCTTTGAAAAGAATAGAGCCTTTTTTATTCAACAACTATACAGTAAGCTGCATCTTCAAACTACATCAACCTAGACAATTTGTTGTTGCATAATAAGCAAGAGTTTTAATATATATGCTGTTACATTTCAAATATAGGCCTATCATCATTCACAAGTCAGATTCTACTACCAATGACTGTATTTCAATAATTAACAAATATTTTATAGATTAATACATATTATTTAACATTATTTTAAGTTGTTTGAGAAATTCCATATATCTGTATAACCTGTACACACATGCTTTTATTTCTTTTTTAAATTGCTGCAATGCAAAGTATTTTATTCCTAGGCAACATTAATGCAATTAACTGTAGAATTCTTTGCACCTTTCATTAAAAGTAATAATGTGCATTCAGTGACATTTTAAGCTTAAACATATGGAGATGCTATAAATTTTTTTTTCTAAACACTGTTTTCAAATATACATTTTCTTCTGTGAAAAATGGTTTCAAATTATCAGCATGTTTACGGTTAACATTTAGTGAAGGCTCTCAGGAGAGAAAAGAGCACAGAGCCTCTTTTTGTAATGTCTAACAGCTTGTACAAAAGACACTTGTAGAAGATTTATATTTTGGTTTTGTGCATATGGACCGTCCTTTTCTATTCAGATTTTCGGTATGGTTCAAATCCTAAAATGGCAGTTGCAAAATACTGACTTTGTGATTATTTATGTAGAAGTTTGAGGTTTATTTTACAGAAGACCAATAATGTGTAATAATAATAAGTTATCTCAAGAAGACAACCTTTGTTATCTTAAGATCACAAGAAAAAAAAAATAATAATAATGCATGGCTTTTCTGGACTTCTGTCTGGACTTAAGTCTTAAACGTTTGGCAGAAGCAATATAATTGTGGGCCAAAATACTGTATACTGATACTTCAGAATTCATTATGCCATTAATCTTGACCAGATGCAAAAAAAAAGAAGACAAAAAACAAAAAAACTATGCACTCCTCATTTTCTTAAAACGTGAAAAAGATAGATTTTGAACTCATTTGACCAAAACACACGACTCCAATTGTTTTTAATTGTATTGTCAGAATTTTTGTTGTGGCCATGATTGCACTTTGTCTAACTGGATTTATAAAACTGTTTATATAGAACCCAATGGAGGTCAATGACAATCTATTCAACATTATTTAGGGGCATCAATCATTTATCCACATATATTTAAAAAATAATAATAATAAATTATTAGATTAAAAAAATATAGATTTTTGGAACTGGAAGAATTTGGGGGTTTTTTGTGTCTAATGTTTATTTAGCATGGCTCGGTATTTATTATAATTTCATATAGTTTCATAAATACACACTTTTTTCACTTAAATTAGTGAAGAATATTCTAATCTTACTTACTGTTTGACAAGTATAATATGCTCAAATTATTTTAACTTCTTATAATTGATTAAGTTAAAATGGCTGTTGGTTGTGCATATACAGTACATTACTAATAAAAAAAGTACATAAGTACAGCATTTGATATAAATAAGTACTGACTCCATCTTCAACCACAACTCCTTTCCTAACACTTCAATTCAAGAGTCTATTCAGCATCCAGAACGTGAGCTGTTTCCAGAACGATCTGTATAGAGGAGCCTCGGACCTGTCAAAGTGCTTGGTAAATATCGTGTAGAACAATCAATAGCCTCATTATTCATTGTCAAGAGAAATCTTTAGCTTGACTGAGCAATGCCTCTGGCCTTCCCCTCGTTAAGGGGCACAGTCATACCCAAATGCAGGCACGTGTTGCTTGTTAGTCCACTTTGCAGCTATCAGAGAGTCTGAATCTTGTTGTCTTTGTGACACTGAAAAAGGAAAATTAAATAAATAATTTGTACAATAACTAGTTCAGTGCTGTATCAACTGTGCCTTCCCTGCCTCTCTCATTATTTTAATTAAAGGCACATTTCTAGCCAGAGTGGTGATGGTCGAGGTTAAAATTCCTAAAGATTTGACTGTTGAGTGCTCTTAGTGAGGGCCATAATCAGAGTTATGGAAATATTTGTGTGTCAGCAGTTTGAAGGATAAACTGGCCAAGAATTTATCTGTTTCAATTAAAAGTTGGTCCTCAAGAAATGTCTTAGATTAGTCTTAGAACGCTGCAACTCAAAAAAGCCTGTGGAAGGTCATTAAACTCGGAATTCCCAGTCAGGAACTCAAGCAACATTCACCTTGTCCAGGTTCTCTGCCATAAGCACACCTGATGTCACAACAATATGGCGGCACATACAGTCAACAATAAACAGATTTCCCTTTGCATCATTTTTATCATACTTGATAAAACGTGATTTTAAATCATATGTGGGTTTTGTGTTGTGAAAAGGTATTTTAATTTTGTTGATTTTCGCCCAACTTTTCTAACTAATCATCGCTAATCATGCAGAAATAATTCATGTACATCTTCTTCATATGTTTATCAAATTCAGAAACTAGCCGTACACACTTGCTCTGGGCATGCATGATTTTCCAAGCAGAAGCACTGGAAAGCGTTTAGATCGGAACTTGAGAAAATTGACCTGGACCTTTCTGAATAAAGGGAACGCAGTATAAGATGCTGTCTCTTCTGATGTCCTCTGCATGAAACTGAAAGACAGTACCACTGGACTTAATATTGCTCCTCATTCGAGCCAATATCATGCAACAAAAAACTGTCCAAAGTCTCAATCATGCGTAAGAAAGACATATCTCTGTTTTTGCCAAACTCCACCCTAGCAAAGTGAAGAAGAGAGACAGAGTACAGAGTTACACTAAAAACATGGCTTCCAAAATGGCTTCTTAATGGTCAGATGAAGTAAAGATGTGCTTCAGAATCAATTACAGTCCAGGATTCTCTGGAATCCCTGGGATTTGAATGTCTGACCAGCAGGACAGTATCTTAACCATCGAGATTTTTGCATCAGAACAGCAAAAACGCTTGAGGATTAACTGGAACTTTGCACACTATGCATGTCCCTGGCAAGGAATACTTCATAAACAGAGGTTTGAGGATTGATCTGCAAAGGGTCTTCAGAGAGAACATGGGGTAACATTTTGTCAGCGTAATGCAGATTTAAATAGCACACATGCTCCTTTGCCAAAATGTCCAGTTCAATGAGATTTTGAATAATAACTAAAAGTCTGACTTCCATTACGTGAATCTGAGGCCTCATATTAACTATGAATATTACAATATTGAGGAATACACGGTGTGCGGTGCTTTTAATACTATTTTTCAACACAGATCAATAATTGCATTAACAACACACAAGTCAGCTTTTTAAAGGACTTCAGTACAAAAGTGGATTAAATGCACTGGGCATAGTGATGACAAAGCAGTGATAGCATGCTTCTAGCTAAATAAACAGTGAGTTTTAATGTGATAATCAGTATAATTTATATCTCAAGGACAAACGCATTACCACAGGGACTATATTTATGCACATCGCTTTTAGCAATAACATATTGCACTTTCAACTACAATGCTGTTGTGCACTAAATTGTCCAAAATGTAAATAGTGGATTTACATTAGGTATAGCGCATACCATATGGTTGATTCTAAAGGAGAATAAATGGATATGCATTCGCAGCTATGTGTCATGCTTACAAGTGCAATATGGCACTGTGCGCTCCTTAATTCACACCTGAATGACAATGTAGTCATCCTGAACCACCAGCGAGTTTGGTTCAATGTAGCCGGGGAATGGGAACGTCCTGCTCGATTCATAACAAGCCTGGGCCCTGCACGCCATATACTGACAATCTGTGGAAAAAGAACACACGCATGGAGAAAACAGGTCAGAATATGTATCATGACAGAAATATTGTTTCTCTATCATGGAAGTTTGTGATAACACTTTCTGTGAATGCTGTATTCAAAATATATTATAAATATGTAAATATAATGTCATACACAACCCAGTCGCACAGAAAAAAATGTTCGCATGCACCTTATTTGCAGCACCTTCTATACGTTGAACATCAACATTCTGACACAAGCATACAGTGCTTGTAAGTCATGTGGTAACACAATATCGTATTTTCAAATGTGGATAGGTTGTAGGCTGTAAATTCTTTGTGGCCAGGTGCACCACACAAGATTTCACAAAGTCTAATGACGTTCAAAAGACTAATGATAAGGAAGGTAAGAGAGAAGCCAGCAATGACTCAAAAAAAGTTGCAGGATGAAATGAAAGCAGCAGACACAACAGTTACACAGAGAACAATAAGCAATGGACTTTACCACAATCAAAACACCTCTGCTAAAAAAAAGAAGCACAGAGATGTGCTTCTAAATGTGCTCATGAGCATTTAGACAAATCAGAACTCTTTTTGGAACAAAAGACGAAACAAACCTAGACATCTGGCAATAAATTAGTTTGTCATTGTTGGAGAGAGAAGGGTTGTGTATATGATCCCAAGAACACCATATCCACAGTGAAGTACGGATGTTGGAGCATCATGATACGGGCTGCTTCTCTGCAAACGAACTTTACATCTATAGAGCTAAAGGGTTTAAAAGAACATTTCAACAAGACAACACTCCCAAATATAATGCCAGCATAACTTATGACATGCCCTAGCCAATCTCCTGACTTTATTTATAGAGGATTGTGAAACTGCACATGCATCAGAGCGACCCTTGTAACCTTGGGGAATTGAATACGATTTGCCAAGAAGAATGGGCCAAAATTGAACCACAATGCTGGAAAAAAGCTAAGTATATCTTATTGTGACACCCTGAAGCTGTTACTGCCAACAAACTACAAAGTCAAAAAACAGTGGGCCTCATTTATCAAGCTGGATAAGAACAGATTTATGCATAAATCCCATAAATTCTGAAAAACTTTCATATACTACTCCTGGTCCTGAGTGTGAGTAAATTTACACATAAGAAGACAAACTAAACCTTGAAAACCTTGTTTCATCAGCTTCAAATCTTATCATTTGCGATGAGTTACTATTTATATACGGATTACGTTATACGGATTACGCTGTTAAGTTAAAAATCGCTTATTTATTTTAAATAAATACACAAATTAAATATTGTTTAGAACAAACAATTTTAAAAATATTGTTCAGTTCCTTTTGCCATGGCATCTATTCCATTTTAAAAAGCTTTGTCATGGTTTGGCCTTCCTCCGTAGCAGAGAAACTCTGTTGATTAGCAGTAATACTTTTTTTGCTCAGTTTTTGTGTCAAACCATTTTCTTTTGACCTCACTATTGTGCTGGATGGACGGCACTGAATTCATCTCCATAATTCATCTCCATATTTTGGTCTTTTCAGGTGCTCTGACTCGTGAAAAGTGTTTCAACTTCTGCCTCAGAGAAATTCTTCTATTTTTGGCCATTTTGCGGTCTCCACTCTGTGAACTTGGCCTTTTAAGGAGTAAAAGAAAATTATGGAAATCAACTGAGGAGTGCACACACCCAGTAATTTACGGGTGATTGCTATTTTTCAACATACAAACATGAATATAAATAAGATCAGCATTTACAAAACTCTAAATGTGGCATAGATTTATAAAGTCTACACACCACTGTTAAAATTGTAGGTTTTTGTGAAGTGAAAAAAATGAAACTAAGATAAATCTTTCATGTGAAATTGCAAAGTACAATCAGAAACTTTTTAGGGAAAAAAACAGAAAAATAAAAAAAACTTACAATAACCTATTGCATAATTCTGCACACCCCTAAACTACTACTTTGTTGAGGCACTTTTGATTATATTACATCACTTAGTCTTTCTGGGTGAGAGTCTATCAGCATGGCACATATTGACTCGGCAATATTTTCCCACTCTTTCTTGCAAAAACATTCTAGATCTATCAAATTGTGAGGGCATCTCCCATGCACAGCCTGCTTCAGGTCACTGGCTCTGGCTAGGCCATTCAAAAACATTGATCTTCTTTTGGTTAAGCCATTCCTTGGTTGATTTGGATGTATGCTTTGGGTCACTGTTATACTAAAGGAAATTCCTTTCATCTTCAGCTTACTAGCAGATGCCTGAATGTTTTGCACTAAAATTGACTGGTTAGCTATTCATAATTCCCTCCACCTTGATAAAATCCCTGGTTATGGCTGACGAAAAGCATCCATAAAGCATGATGCTGCCACTACTATGCTTCACAGTGGGTATGGTGTTCTGTTGGTGATGTGCTTTTTTTTTTTGCACCAAATATATCTTTTGGAATTATGGAATTATTATACCCTTTGGAATTGTTCTCATCAGACCATAACACATTTGGGCTTAGATTTTTTTTGGGGAGAAGGGGCTAGTCACCCTATCCCATAGTCTAGATATGTGAAGAATAAGAATAGATTATTGTCACATGCAGAGAGTAATCAGTACTTGTCAGATGTTCCTGCAGCTCCTTTAATGTTGCTGTTGGTCTCTTGGCAGCCTCCTGGGTAAGTTTTTGTCTTGTTCTTTTGTAATAAAATCCTACAGAAACAGCTGGTCTTTATTTGGGGTTAATCAGAATAATTTCATTGATGACAGCTGTATGATAATTACTTTTGAACATGAGCTTGAATGTGATTGGTTCATTGTGAACACAGCCACATCC
>CM075028.1:8963524-8978101 GCA_037576675.1 Pangasius sanitwongsei
TGTGTGTGTGTGTGTGTGTGTGTGTGTTTATATATATATATATATATATATATATATATATATATATATATATATATGTATGTATATATATATATGCTTATTTACATACTTATGTATTTATTTGTTTATTCATTCATTTATTATGATCACCGTATTAACCCACTACCCAGCATATTTTCACACCTAATTCACATCAGTATGTGGTTAGTCATTAGAACTGGGTGTGTAAGAGGGGAAAAAGGTAGAACAGGGACTGATTTTTCAGTAATGGAATTGGGAATTAATGCCCTAATGCAGTGTAAAATGACACCGCACATAAAAATACAATGTCCAACTATACTTCCCTTCTCTAGATTCAATGTAAAAAAAAAAAAAAAAAGAAAAACAGACTCAAATCCCCTGTATTTAATTGAGTGCAACATGTGCGAAATACAGTCGGTATATAAACTAGTTGACATGAGAATGGTTCAAAAGTGAACCTAAAGGGGTCCTAATTGGTGCAACAGAAAAGTATTTGCTGCATTGTTGGGAGATCACAAGCACAATGCTACAGCCACCCGGAGCTGATAGCCAAGGGTGCTAAAACCTAACGGCAGCGATGATCTTACCCTCTCTCCCCTGTCAATCACAGAGACACTTGCCAATTGTGGGCATCTGTAAGCTCATGTATGCGGAAGAGGGCAGATACCGCTTTCCTCATAGTGTGTTACTCTGCCCTGTGACACAGCATAAGCAGCAGTTCAACAAGATGCGGTTGACTGGCTTCACATGTCCCAGAGAAAGCTTTCACTCTCCCAGGATGGTACCTGTTGTATGATAGGGGAAAGCTGGCTGGTGGGTTGGAATTGAGAGGTGACCAAACTGGGGAGAAAATGGAGGAAAAAAGTAATCCTGCCACATTCAAACTAATCAACATCCCCAGCAGTACCTTATGAATTCAAATTTTTGGCAGTTATAATCAGTCCTTCCTTCACTTTATTATCTGTCTAAGTACTAGTTTTTTCTTCATAGTAAGTGTATATTATAAGATTATAAGTTTATTATTAATTAGCACATGGCTGATGTGATTGACAGGCCAAGTCAAGTCAAGTGGCTTTATTTCAACCATATACAGCTAGTACAGTACACAGTGAAATGAAACAACGTTCCTCAAGGACCATGGTGCTACATAAAACAGCACAGAACTACATGAGAGTCCACATTATTACATAAAGTGCACATGCAAACGTGTGCAAACAGCACAAGACAGTGCAATAACTACTAAAACAGGACAATAGGCACAGTAAGAATTGGAATGGTATGAATTGAATTGAATAACTTGGAGAAAAGACACTCTTGTCTTGTGCATGTGATGTGTCATCATAATTCGGCAACTTTGACTTTAAATGTAAAAAGTTTGATGGTGTATATAGCTTTGCGTGGTGACAGATAACTGAGCTGTTTTGCAGTGAACTTTACTACTCAATGTTGAGTGGGAAGTTGTTTGCCATTTTTTAATGCCATGTGGCTCATTGTATCATTAATAATTGTAATAACTGATGAAAAGTTGGTCAAGACAAACTAGATGAAAGAGCTGGTCAAAAGCTCATGGATGTAATGTATTCATAGACAGGTTTGATCTGTAGCCTACGTGTTTATAATAGCATCATCGTCAACATGGTTATCGCAAGGAGGCGTGTTTCATGTACACTATAAAAGCTGTTCTGAGCAGGAAAGCAGACAGAGACAGAGCGATGTCAGCTGCTGCAGTGAAAAGGTCTAGATCCAGTCAACCATTATGAAGATCTATTGTCTACTATGCTCCAATTTTCATCTACTGCACAATCACAAGCAAGATGGTGACCTCATATTTGGCCACCTTTTGTCTCAGGGTTCGATCCTGAGCTCGGGTTTTGCACGGTCTCCCCGTGTCCGGTCTCCTTCCATCTCCCACAATATACTGTTCGGTGGTTTGACTACTTTAAATTGCTGTACGTGTGAATGTGTGTGTGTGTGTGGGTGTGGTGGCCCATGATGGACTAGTGTCCCATCCAAAGTGTTTTCCCACTTTGTGCCCAGTTTCTGGATGCACAGTGACCCTGACCAGAATAAAGTGGTTACTCCTGATGAATTAATGAATGATTGAATGTTATTGCTTAATATTGTTAAGATCTGAACTTGTGGAAAGTCAGAAATGTGTGTGGTTGGAGTTGTTCTGTGTGTGTACGTGTGTTGAAATGCAATGATTTTTTATGAATTTGTATGAATTTTGCATGAGATGAAGTAGCAGGGGTTGAAGAGGAAGGGGAAATAAAGAAAAGGGGGGAAAAACAAAGGAATGAAAGAAAAAAACAGGGGTACTGAAAAAAATATATAGTAATGACTGACACCCAAATAGAAAAAATAGAAAATGACTTACGTCCATCAGAAGTGTACGCCTCCATGTGCACCAGATCGGCCTCCTTATCCAGACCACTTACAGACCTGCAGCAGAACATCACCATTCATAAAACACACAAAAGAAGAGGAGTTACCTTAAAGGGGTCAGAAACACACTCTCAGTAATAGACATCTTATTTTAGCTCTATTTCTGCAGTGGCAATAAAAGCAGACTGCTCCCTGTTATGCGCTGCCATTTCCCCAAATGTCTCACGACGGGAAAATGGAATTGCACTGTTGTTTATCACTACAGCAAGAGGGACTTTCATTTCTGAGTACTGTGTGCGTGTGTGGTTGTGTGTGCGTATATATAAGAGGTGAAAGAGTATAATTGGAAATGCGAATGATGGTGCCTGTGTTTCGTGCATGTGTAAATGAAAATAATACCCACTTCATGATTGTGTGTGTGGTGTGTGTTTGTTGAAACACTTCCAAAACTATTCCTGTGTTGGTGCTAGTGGCTCAATCCTTCATCGTTGGACTTTAGTCATTTGGAGATGGTGGGATTTGCTCTGCCAAATGGACAAAATGCAGTGTGTGTGTGTGTGTGTGTGAGTGGCCTCCGTGAATGCAATATCTCTAATATGCTAACTCTGCACTGGTTTTAACCTTTATGCTCTGTTCCGATCACAATGACCCATTTTTTTGAATTTTTACAAAAAAAAAAAAAACGTTCTACCAGACTATATTATAAGGAATAGAGTACAGAATAAAGCAAGGAATAAAATTCAGTAAGGGCATGCCCTTATAGGAAAATAATCAAAGACGGGGTGGTGTGATGTATTGACATTATAACTCCTATAAGAACACATCCCAGAATGTTTCCTCACAGAAAACTTCACCAAATGAACTAATATATCCTAATAGTGCATTCTGAGATACTTTTCTGCTCACCATGGCTGTAAAGAGTGGTTAATTGTGTTACCATAGCCTTCCTGTCAACTCAAACCAAAACTCAACTCAAATGTAATCAAAAATCGCTCACTGGGTGTTTTTTGTTTGTTTTTCTCATCAGTCTGTAGCGTCTGTTGTGTGTGAAAATCCCAAGATATCAGCAGTTTATGAAATACTTAAAAAAATAATTATAATTAAAAAAACACCCTGACATCTGGCACCAACAACCATGCCCCAGGCAAAGTCACTGAGATGACCTTTTTCGCCATTCTGCCACATGATTGGCTGATTGAACATGAATGAGAAAGTGTACTGGGTTTATACACATTAACTCATTTGTACAAAAGGTTAGGTTTTCCTTGAGTCATAGCTCTTCCAATGAATGAATGATGTACATATAGGCTGTCATTAGATGTTTAAATGCTATAATGCTGCACTCAGTTTTTGAAGAAAAAAAAAGGAATCAAAAATGATGAAACATTTGGGCTGCTGCTACGTAATGAAACTAGTCTTTATATACACGCAGAGGGATGAGTCACCCCATAATATAGACATTTAATGTCCCCATCATCCATTTGTGATGACGGCACACTTCTTAGTGGAGGAAAAGAGGAGACAGAGAGGGAGAAAATGAGAATGAGTGAATAATAAACTTTATAGCCTCGTCTTTTACACTTTTAGTGTGATATAGTTGCACATTTTCTCTCATTTCTTCTCTCCTTCAACCTCTTAGTGTCATGGGATTCAGACTACGTGGGACAGAAATTCACCGCATGTGTGCTTGTTTTCACAAACCCCTGAGTAATGTGGAGATTCAGGGGGGGAAAAAAAACGACTGAATCAGTACCACAAAGTCACACTTTTGACACAAAAAAACCCAAACAAGCTATTTGCAAATCCTACATGCCAAACCTAAAACAACAACGCTGCAACCAGTCCGACAGTTTGCGACACATCCTATAATTTGTGTTTACGCTGCATGAGAATTGCTCTGCTGAGATGGTGTTTGCAATAACCTGAGCATGATATTGTATTCTGAAATGTGCCATGAGGTGTGTAACCTACCAATAGAAGCGGTTGGGGGTCACTCGCTCGTGAACGAGATGCCACTTCCGTCCAAAGTCAAACGAGCTGTACAGCTGAGAGGAAGAAAGAGGGGGAGAGAGAGAGAAAGAGAGAGAGAAAGGAGAAAGCAGTGGTCATTAAAATACTCTCACTAAAGTCTGCATGCTCCGTTCACCCAGATCGACAGGATGGTAGATTCTTCTACAGTTCACTGCACTTTCTCTGATTAAATCCAATTAGCCAATGTGATTTAGATTTTTATTATAGCAACAGAAAGCTTGAACCAATGGGGTGAGATGGTAGATGAAACTCAGGATTTAGGCCATAAAGCACAAACCTTGCAGTCAGTTGTGGGGACATCATTAAAGCCTGGCTGTTCTAATTAATAGACAGATATATACTTTAGCCAGATGGGACGGCTGGCATTTCAAAAATGGCTATAAAAGACATAAAGGTGATGCACAGTAAAATAAGTGCTTTGCTGTTTGGGTTATAATACATATGCTTATTAAAAGGATTTAGTTATAAAGTTGTTTGTGTATGAGCTACAAATATAGTTCTGATTTACAAATTTGTAAATATTTTTTAAGCATGAATAAATAGTTTGTGCATTATCTAGGAATGGTATTCACTTTATCACTTTATATATATATGTAAGTGATAAAGTGAATACCATATATATATATATATATATATATATATATGTAATATATATATATATATATATATATATATATAATGGCAGCGGGGGTGTGGTCTAGCATCAGCTGTGGACGGAGAGGAGGTGGGTTGAACTGGCAGGTGATGCGTGATGATTCTCACGTGTGTCTGATATGTTTCAAATGTGTCTTATTACTACCAGACTAATTATGTGTGTTCCTTTATCCTTTTAGTGACTGCCATGAGCCAGAGAGAGAGAGAGAGAGTGGCATAGCTGGCAGCTGAAACCCACAACTATGTACCCACACACACACACACACACACACACACACACACACACACACACACACTCTAGGAGCATGATCTTGACCTTGAACGAGGCAAAAGCCGCAAGCTAGTGATAGCCCCCATTTTTATTTTTATTTTTTGAAAGTGCACTGGAAGAAGCTGCTGGAAAAGTGAGCCTGGAGCTTTGCTGAAATTCCGCCTTCTTCTCAACTCTTCCTCAGCATCCATACACACCGGTCTTTACACACAGCAAATAATTTACTAAAGAATGACAAGTCATACTTTTTATCCATTTATAATTATGTTTAATGTTCTGGAACATCCATGAGAAAATCAGCTCCTGTTACGTTTGATGTTCTAGTAGCTATAAACAGTCATACAATCACCAGCCTGTTTTTTTTTTCTCTCTCTCTCTCTTGAAGTTAATGACAAAAATGGAATTGTTACATTACAGTGAAATTGCAAAGTCTTGAAGACTTGCCGGAAAACACTGTTACAAAGCATTGACACTGAAGACTCCTTCCAAAAATTCTAAATAAATGTCTCCTCACAGAAAACCTCACTATATAAATGATAGCACAGGTTTTTATAATTGTTTATATATCAAATCTGCCATACAAGTACCTGTAAAAGTTGATCCTATTGAAATGAGCACATTAATATGGGCTAAACCTGTGACTTGCTTTGCAGCTGACCTACCGTCTGCCCTGTCTGAACAGTGCTGTGGTATAATCATTTATTAACATCTTATAAGCTGAGGATATAAAGTGCTTCCCATAAATCCGCAATGTGAAATAAGCCCTCCTTTCTTATACTTGTAACCCAAAACCTCAAGCCCTGTATATGGAGACATCAACTCTCAGTCTGAATGGAACTGAAGTGGACATCCTAAGCTACAAGTACACACTGAAATGGACGAGTCTCCAGGGAGATGCTCTCTGAGGGATTCCTAATGGATGAGACGGGCATCCGCTCTGGATTCTGTCTAGGACAACCATGATTTACAGCCATGATTTCTGCCTTACTCCATTCTCTGAGAAGGGCACTTGACTACTTCTACTCTTTCCAAAGAGTTAAATCAGGACGCCAGCACCATGGGCTCTCTTTCTACACAGTCGCTAATTAGATAAACTAATTATCTGTGCTTGATAATGACACAGATGAGACACGTTGAACTGTCTTATGCAAATATAGAAATGGAGAGGCTTAATCAAAGGCTTTAACAACATGCAGCCATGGTATAACTACAAATCAATCTATTAAACCGAGAACAATGTAGCAGCACTTAACACAGCTCTGAAGTGTGTGTCTTCATGTAGCAGCACTTGGGAAGTAAGTTAGATAGGCTAAAGACAGTTAGAATCAAAAACAGACAAACTTTGATCATTCAAATTGAATCCTTGTATTGGGCATTTGATAATATACTACAGCGCTTTCAGCAATTGATTGATTAATTTTGATTTATTTTCTATAACAGCACAATGTGAAAAGTATTTCTGTCACAAGAACTATATTTATATTCATTTTCTCAAGGGATGTAACTGAGTATGCAGACATTATTTGCAGTGAACAGGTAATATGTTCTAAACAAATACAGATTTTTTTTTTTTAAAAGAGCTTTTTGAGACTAGCGATGTGCATTGAGATTCTGCGGGAGGCAACAATAAAAAGTAAAGAGTGGGTTTTTACCTTCAGGGCCTGATCAGGATCATGATGGGTTAAATTAGGCTGCTAGCTTTTTAGATTTTGGGAAAACAGAACCAACTAAATTTGTTAGAATAAATCGCTAAATTATCTGTTAGAATTCACACACCATGCTGATAATACATTTGTACCTCCAGTGTTTTCCAGTGTTTCTGGGGACAGAGAGGGTACACATAAAAAAATAATAAATAAAATAAATCATTTAAAAAAAACTTCTAGTTTAGGCAACACCTACAATGGGTTTAAAGCCAAATACTGGTCCAGATATGAATATTACGAGCACTAAAAACACAGAAACAGATAGTGTCATTGCATAACACCTCTAATACGCTTGTTCTAATATGTTGTATGTTTCTATAGTAACATGTTTTGCATTACTAACGTCACAAGAAAGAAAAGAAGGTAGGTTCGTTATAAAGAAGAGGCTGGTGAGGGAACGACAAAATAGTTTGTTTCTCAGATGTCTGTTGTAACTACAAAGTCATACTTTAATTAATAAACAGTGCAATCACTGGCAAATTACTGAGGTATAAGAGAGTGTGTTTTATTGGAATATTATCCGCTTTGCATCAGAGTGCATCACAACCACACCCTCCACTGTCTAATTACTTGGATTGGATTTGTACCCTGTGTGGCATAAGTAAATGTCAGAAAGTTTATTCAAGTTAAAGGAATGTAATGAATCTACATTAACTATTGCCATTAAGTACTATAACTCTGTCTTTGCCTAATAAGGTGCTGAGCTATGTGACGTGACGTTAAAGTACATGACATAAGAAAGCTAGCATGACCCATCCATGTTGCGTTACACACAACCTAATTTCCAGCACTCTAATTGGCTTTCCGCATGCCCAGGCACAATTAATGATGGAGGCCTGTTTCTTTTCCTATTACGCTGATTGATGCTACTCTGTCTCCCTTTGGTACGCTCTGCATGTGCTGTAATTTTAGTCACGCAGTGAGGAGGCACAGACTGAGCTCAGCTCTGGCCTATTTAATCACTGGATACAGATTATTATAAATGGCTTCTCCGATTATAGTAGGTTCCACTGGAGGTATATCTATCACCCTCAGGCTAGCAAACAGGTGTTGGGTGAAACTTCAGGAGAGATTCGCTGCTAACATTGTTCCAGTTACCATTTGAAAGTGCTGTGACTCTAAAGCAATAAAAGCGCCAAGTCTCTTCTTGCCAATGGGAAATGAGGTAGAATAGATAAAACACAGGGAATATATAATGTTGATATATGTAGCTCTGGTATATTAATTACCATTGGAACCTAAAGTGACAACTTGGACAAATTTAACAGTGTATTTGCTTAGGAAAGGACTTTTTCCCCCCATTGGGAAAATATCAAGCAAGATCAGATGATGGGTCCCATTACTATCACGTCCTTTGCCTAATCAATTGTTTGGCTCTCACATTTAATGCAATCTATCTAGATTTGAAGCAAGCTGACTGAGAATCCAGAGCTCATCTATCCTCTGTCACAGTTGATGCTCTTGGACTGCAGGGGTGCTTATAAGCACTATGTTGATGTATCAGAGCACTGGGCAAGCTCAACCTGCAGGCAATTCATCAGCCCAATGACGTGCTCAATTTTAAAAGCTTTGGGGCTGTCACAAAGTGAGCTTCATAGCTTTCCCCACTTACATCAATAAATCACCAGTCGGAGGCAAGGACCCACTGCCAACATTAGGCAACTACCAACAGAGAGGGAAAGGAAGGTCTGCTAATGGCTGCTGAGGGACAAAGGCAGATTTTAGTAATGGATTTATAATGGAAAATGCATGGTATACATGGCACGTTTGCATAGCTGTACATTCTGAAAGAAAAAAAAAGTATTTAGAAGTCCTTTAGCTTGAATTAGTAGGATAAGAATAGTAAGAACAGTTTGAGTGCTGAGAGGTCACAGAGTCTCAGAGTCATGTTTTTGGGGCTTATTAAGGGCTTGATAATTAACTAATTAGCTGTTGACTTAAATTAGATTTTTTTAGAGGAGGAAAATAATGCTGGGCCGTATAGCAACATAATTGCCTTAACCTTTTGTACAGGCCATTAATGTGATATTTTTTCTTCACAAATAAGTCATGGATGCATGGTTTATTATGAGAGAAATGACAGAATACTGTGAAGAAGTGCAAAAAAAAGGGTTTTGAAGATCACTTCAAAATACCATGGTTTATTTTAAAAAATCAAATATGGCGCGCTTAAGCCTTCAGACCCATGTCTTTCCTAAGAAAATGATCAAGCGCTGATTTGCCAACATTTTGCAAAGACAGGAGTGACAGACTGATGTGAGATAGTGGAATGCACAGAGCCAGACCTTCATGCCTTTTTTACAGAACACATCATTCATCTGCTTATCAATGTGTCAAGCTGTCTATCTGCTGATATTAATAAAGTAAGATACATAGTTGAAGCTTTTTTTCAATGACAGCTACTTGGGCTAATGGCTCTTTTAACATGGTTCATGGTAATCAGATCTGATCTCACTAACAGGCATCATTATCTTGCCATTGGCAAACACGAATCTGCCACAGCTATGGTGGCTTGGGGTGTTCCACAGGGACCAGTTCTTGGCTTGAGCCTTTTCATTATTTTCACACTATCCTTGGGTTATAATATTATGCAAAATCACCATCTCGATTTTTGCCTTTATTCTGATAATACCCAGATTTGCTCTGTATTCGCATAAAATCTACCACATTCAAGCCACCTTTTCCCTTCTAGCATTTATTCATAACCTAAAAATATGGATAAACACAAATTTCCTAAGACACAGTGCTGATAAAGTGAAGATTTAAGGCATTTTCTCACTTGACCTGAGCACCCAGGACTAATTCTGGGCTCGTTTAGGGGTTTTGCTTACTCATAAATGAATTCCTTCTGAACCATGGATTGATTGCACAATTCAGTACATACCACTGTGCACACAGGTTTACAAAATGGTTGGCACTTGGTTCCTCCATTTGTGGTTTTTTTTAATTGTTATTTTCCTTTGGTACCAACACTTAAGTGGCAAAGAACAGCACTTTTTGGATGGTGCAGTGCTCCAGTCATATAAGCATCTGGTTTTATATATCAGTAAGGCTTTCCATCTCCTCTACTGACAATAACAATTGCTTCCACTCCATCAAGAAATCTGAAACAGGAAGTAACATGACAATTTGAACCAATCACATTACTTGGCATGCAGCACTAAGAACAGACAGCTTCCACACGTGATGTGGACCATGCCATGGTTTAATAGAAGTGAGCCCCAGGCCATTGTTTCCAACAGTAGCAGGGATTGGTTCTCTGGAACATTCCCTGGCTCAAAAACAGTTTTCACACTTCAGCAAACATTCCAAACTTGTCCAGAAAAAAATGTAAGTGTGAAAATGACCTTTTCATGAATGGTGTCCACGGTTATGGACAGTCAATTTAAGGCTGCTTTTAAGAAAATATTTGATGTAAATCACATCCAAATCACACAGTTTAATATAAATCATAGATGACTGGCCATTCTCAATGCAGAATGTCTCTGGAGTATCTTCTATATAACTTTCTATACAAAATCCCAAATTAAGTAAACAGTACGTTGGTGCCAAATGTCAAGTTCAAGTTCAAGTTCAAGTGGAGTTTATTGTCATTTCAGCCATATACAAGTACATAGAGCAAAGAACAGTCAATGGATGCCTTAGGATTTTTTTTTTTTTAATGAAGACTTCAGTCTTAAACTGCCAAGAATATTGCTATATTCCATTCACAAATTATATTTCCTTGAATTTTTTCCATCATATTTAAAAGTTTTAGACCTGAAAGTTAACACACACACAGTTGCTCGTCTTTGCCACTTGCTGAACACAAAAGGTGCTGAATGTTGGTCTATGTCTTTCTAATTATACATCTTCCATTTTCATTTGACATTTGGCTAAAATGTTACAGTAGATCCAATATATACCCAGCCCAGCCACCACAATCCTTACCCATCCTGCAAAATCATCTCCCATCACCATTTCCTACACTATCATTTCTGTTCTTTTAGCAACAGTGTCAAAATTACTTATAAGCTGATCTCCAATTTGCATTTGGCATATCACTTCTTTGAACTCTGGTGTTTGCAGAATCTCTCAAAACCATACAAGGTTTACATTCACTTGACAGAGGATAGAATTAGCTTGAGTTTGGACTCCAATTAAATGGACTATCAGCAGCCTTCGTTTGAATAAAACCAGCTCACAAACTGCCAGATGAATGGCGAGACATGGTGAAGTGATTACAGACTGTTGTTTGCCCTAATACATTCATTAGCATTCAATTAGCACCATGGCACTGACGTTTACTGAAAGATGTGGACACTTAATCTGTGAGATGGCAATGTTAATGCTATTGATGCAGCAGAACATATTTGGTTTAAAAAGATAATAGAAAGACATCACTTATGATAATGTGCTATAACGGGTACTACACTTTATTAGATTAATTAAATTGCATTATAGTTTATACTACGTTCTGTAAATGAGCCACTGAGTGATTAGATTTAGGTGATGGATTAATGTTTAGTTACAAATGAAATCATTGTGAGCTATTAAAGTCACCCTAGGATTTTATTCCACCTTTGGAAACATGCATGCAGTATACAAAAAAAACAAATAAAAAAATTAAAAAAGACATAAATGTAGGGCTATACTCATCAGTGCTGAAGTAGTTAATACGACAGAGAGAGAGAGAGAGAGAGAGTTATAGAATTATGGAAATGAGTAACCAAGCACTATTGTTCCACTGTCCCAGGCCATTACCATAATTCAGTTTTATGCCATCTAATTAAGTTAGCCATAAATTCCTGATGCATTTATGGACAACGCTGTAAATCACGTCAACTCGTATGCAACCACATGAGAACTGTAGCAATACATGAGGGTTTCCTAACTAGCTAAATTTTTGCTAGTGAGAATAATGCTCCATGTGGACACCTACTCTGGAAAGAAACTCCATAAAAATACTTTCAACTGATCAGTTGGGTGCCATTTATGTCTCACTTATATTACATTCACAAATATGTATGTATGTACAAATATGTATATGTGAATGTTTCAAATAAACAATTTAAAACATTAATAAAACATGTCTCAGCCCACTATAAGTAGAATGAACCTTGAAATATAATCATAAAAAAGAAGGAAAGAAAAAAAAATGAATTAGTGAATCCATTTAACACTGAACACTAAAACATCTTTTTCTATGAGACATCCATTTTACATTATAAAAAAATGTATATTTTTAGTTTACACATTCACCCCTATGAGATATCTGGAATATTCCACGTCACATGTTCAACAGGAAGCTGCTCCACCCAAACTTCCTGAAGGTCATGAGAGGAAGAACAGTAAGTTCATTCATTCTTGTTTCTTTATTTTCAGTGGTATTGTGATATTGAATGGCGAGGTCGCATTAGAAGTACAGATCTGTTACCAATTTATAGACTGACATTATAAAAAAAAAATTACAGAAAAATAATTTTCAGTATGTTATTAGAATGGCCTTAATGTTCTCATGCCATTAACATGGATGCTAGTTAAGTATATTTTGTGTAGTTGCTAAGTCTATGCTAAAATAACTCAACCCTGTTGCTCTTTAAGGAGCAAAATGCAGCCAGTGTAAGTAAAGAAACCTTGTAAAAAAAAATGAGATTGTTGGCTAAGATGAGATAAAAAAATTCCTTAGTCAGATAATCTCAGAGCAGAGTGCCACTGCTTGGCCATTTAGGTGTTTTATTGGCTTAATGATACAAAAAAAAATATACTAAAGCAAACTACTAAAACATACTAAAACTGTAGCTTGTCATTATGCAGTTTTTCCCATAGTTTTTAAAAATATCATTAGCAATAAGACTTGTTTTCATATTATTCATATACGTATACAGTGTATATAAAGTCAACACACCCCTGTTAAAATGGTAGTTTTTGTGATGTAAAAAATGAAACCAAGATAAATCATGTCAGAACATTGATTCCCACCATCAATGTGAAATTACAATGTATAAAAATTAAGTGAAAAACATTTTAGGGAAAAATAGGAAAAATAAAAAAGTTACAATAACCTGGTTGTATAAGTGTGCACACTCTTGTATAATTGGAGATGTGGCTGTGTTCAGAATAAACCAGTCATATTTAATGACATGTTCAAAAGTAATTATCATACAGCTGTCATCAATGAAATTATTCTGATTAACCACAAATAAAGACCAGTTGTTTCTGTAGGATTTTATTCACATCTTCTTGGTTTCATCTGACTTCTGAAGCCATGTTCTGCAAAGAGCTTACAAAGCATGTATGGTGTCTCACTTGCCGAAAGAAATCGATCAGGAGAGGGGTATAAAAGAATTTCCAAAGCATTAGATGTACCTTGCAACACCATGAAGGCCATCATCAACAAGTGGAGAAATTGGAGCACCACAGTGACATCACAAAGAACAGGACGTCCCTCCAAAATTTACAAAAGGACAAGAAAAAAACTTACCAGGGAGGCTGCCAAGAGACCTACGGCAACATTAAAGGAGCTGCAGGAATATCTGACAAGTACTGATTACGCTCTGCATGTGACAATAATCTATTATCTTCTTCACATGTCTGAACTATGAGTTAGGGTGGCTAGACGGAAGCCCTGTTTCACAAAAAAACTAAATCACCCCAAACTATGTGGCAAAATGTGTCAAGGTCTGACCAATTCCAAAAGGTATAATAATTCCATAATTCCAAAAGGTGTGTTTGGTGCAAAAATAAGCACATCACCAAAAGAACACCATACCCACACTGAAGCATGGTGGTGGCAGCATCATGGTTTAGGGCTGTTTTTCTTCAGCCAGAACTGGGGCTTTTATCAAGGTGGAGGGAATCATGAATACCAGTCGATTTTAGTGCAAAACATTCAGGTGTCTGCTAGTAAGCTGAAGATGAAAAGGACTTTCCCCTTTTACCATGACGATGACCCAAAGCATACATCCAAATCAACAAAAGAATGGCTTAACCAAAAGAAGATCAAGGTTTTTGAATGATCTAGCCAAAGCCCAGACCTGAATCCAAAAAAAATCTGTGGAGTGTCCTGAAACGGGCTGTGCACAGGAGATGCCCTCACAATTTGATTATTTTAGAATGTTTTTCCAAGAAAGAGTGAGAAAATATTACCAAGTCAAGATGTGCCACGGCAAAAAGACTGAGTGGTGTAATATAATCAAAAGGTGCTTCAACAATGTATTAGTTTAGGGGTGTGCACACTAATGCAACCAGGTTATTGTAAGTTTTTTATTTTTCCTATTTTTTCCCTAAAATGTGTCTTATTGTTTTTCACTTATGTTTCTGATTGTTTTTTTATACGTTGTAATTTCACACTGAGGGTGGAAAAGTTCTGACATGATTTATCTTGGTTTCATTTTTTTACCTCACAAAAACCTGCCATTTTAACAGAGGTGTGTAGACTTTTTATATCCACTGTATATACAGTTAGGTCCGGAAGTATTTGGACAATGACAGAGTTTTTGTGATTTTGCCTTTATACACCACCACAAT
>CM075028.1:8984979-9025740 GCA_037576675.1 Pangasius sanitwongsei
TCCATTGTGGTGGTGTATAGAGCCAAAAATGTTAGAATTGTGTCGATGTCCCAATATTTATGGACCTGACTGTATACCTTACCTGGTGGCTTGTCACAAGGTCCAGAGTCAGCTGCTGCTGCCCTAGAGATTTCCTAGTCAATCTCCCAGAGAATTTGAACTACCAAGCATGTGGGCTCAACGATGGGTTGTTCTTTGGTTGTAGAGGCTTCTGGATCATGTATTCTGGACAGGATGTCTGCTTTCCCATTCTTGGATCCCAGTCTGTAAGAAATGGGGAAATGGAATTGAGTGAAGAAAAGAGCCCATCTGGCTTGGTGAGGAGACAGGCATTGGGCCCTCCTATTCCAAGTTGCGATGGTCCATATAGACATCAAATGGATAGAGGGCCCCCTCTAGCCAATGCTGCCATTCCTCGAGAGCCAATTTGATAGCAAGGAGCTCCTAGTTCCTCACATCAAGGGTGATAGTTTCTTGGAGTAGAAGGGAACTAGGAACAGCTTGGGGGGAGCTCTTTGCAGCACGAATCCAACTCCAACCTCTGAGGCATCCACCTCAAAAATTAATGGCAAGGAAGGATCTGGCTGGTGGAGGATGTGTGCTGTAGTAAATCTGAGTTTGAAGGAGGCAAAACCTGTTCAGCAGTAAATGACCAGGTGAGTCGATGTGGAGCACCCTTGTGGGGGGAGACAGAAGAACTGGCACTTGTTGCCTTGTTATATAAACTGTGTTCCTGAAGTCTTGCCAACACAAAACCCATGTGGTACACATGCTCCTCCAGCCTGTGAAAATGCACCACAATATCATCAATGTAGTCTATACCTGTGAAGCATGTAAAGGAGTACCTCACTGATGAATGACTGAAACACTGCTGCGGGTTTGGCTAGCCCTTATGGCATGACCAGGTACTTGTAGATCCCAGTGGTCGTGGAGAAAGCAGTATTCCATTCGTCCACCTTCCAGATATGGATGAAGTTTTACATGCTCCTCAGGTCCAGCTTCATAAAAATATGTGCTCCAGGCTAGAGTGCGGCTGGCACCAAAGGTAGGGGATAGTGGAATTTATTGGTGACTTGATTTAGTCCTCTGTAGTCAATACATGGCCTTAACCCTCCATCCTTCTTGGCAACAAAGAAGAAACCTGCGGAGGCTGGTGATGTAGAATAGCTGATGAACCCCTGCATAAGGGCCTCCTGGATGTACTCATCCATAGCGGCAGTCTCCTTGATGGACAGAGGATAGATTCTAGACCCTGGAAGGGTGGCCCCAGGCAACAGGTCAATGGCACAGTCCCATGATCAATGAGTGGGAGTTTGTTGGCACCCTGCTTGCTGAAAACTTCTGCCAGATATTTGTACTCTTTGGGCACACACCCCATCCCCTGGACTGCCGGCCTTTCTATGGATGTAGAGCCACACTGGAGTTGGAGACAATGATCTGCACATTTGGGGGACCAGCACATGATTTCACCTCTCGACCAGTTGATGATTGGGTCATGTTGTGGGAGCCATGGAAAGTCTAGAACCACAGAATGTCCAGGGAAGTCAAACACATACAAGGAGATATTCTTCCAATTTGTAGTGACAGTGGTATTGTTTTTTTCCTGACACCCTCCGAGAACCAAATATTGACCATCTAATGCCTTTACTTGAAATGAGGGGGTACAGGGACAGGAATGCTGTATGCCCATACCAGATGTTCAGCTATGAAGTTTCCTGCTGCACTAGAATAAATCAATGCTTAAACATTTACAGAGCGATTTTTCCAGTTTAAACTTGATCCACAATCAAGGAATTAGAAAGAGGTATGGTAATTCCAGAACGCACTGAGGTTTCACAGGGCAGGGCAGGTTTCACAGGGCAGGTAGCTAGCAGATGGCCTGCTGCACTGCAGTAGAGACATAACCCATTCTGCATGCATCTGTTACTTTCCTCCTTGAAGAGGTGTGACCGATCAACCTTCATGGGTTCTGCATGACATAACTTTACCTTGGGTCTGGGAGGCATAAAAGTGCTTGGAGTGCATTCCAGTAACAGTTGGTCGAGCTGGCTCTAGAGGGCAATCAGCTGGTCCAGGGACAGGCCATCATTATGACATGCTATCTCCCTCTGTAGTTCTGGTCTGAGGCCACTGTGATAGGCTGGGATGAGACTCTTGTCATTCTAGCCAGATTGAGCTGCCAGAGTATGAAATGTCAGTGAATAATCTGCTGCTGACTGGTTTCCCTATCATAATTTGAAATTTGAGTGGTGATCAAACACAGTTTTGAACATGGTAGTGAATTGTTCATACAACTGTGTCTCCTCTCCCTGTCCTTCTCAAATGGCTGTGGCCCAGTCTCTTGCTCTCCTGATGAGTAGTAAGATGATAAATGCAATCTTGGAAGAGTCAATCTTGAGAAACTTGGAAGCGAGTGATAAACAGTGAGTAGCAAAAATCTGTGACATTCACTGGTTTTGCCATCATACTTATTGGGTTTGGAGATTTTCAAATCGTGGGAAGACCAGGGTTCGATTAAACAGAGTCGATTCATTCACCACCAGTCGTTGGTTGAGAGGTTGTACCAGTTGAGTGAGTTGGATAGTTTGTGGTGCTTGTTGGGCGAGCTGATGTTGTAACTAACTGATTGTTGCTGTTGAGCTTGAAATATCGACTCCAAGCTGGTCAACTCCATCTGCAAACCAGACTCGTTTCCTGCAGCATCCATTGTGGTTTGGCGCAGCATTCTGTAACAAAAGGCACAGACTGACAGAAAGATTGCTTTAGCAGTTTTATTAGATAAACATATACTCTGATAAACAGCAGAAAGGGAAACACGATAACTAAACCAAGGCAGGCACTTAAACCACTATGAAACAGAACCAGGAAGTAAACTAGACACATCAAACCTGAAAGGAAGCTACCAAAAGAAACTACAAAAGAACAGGACATGCTGACATAAAAAGTGCTTAGCTGAGCAACAGATTACTAGGAATACAATCAAAAACAACAAGTGGGCAAGAGCATTCATGGAAAAACATGGTGGCGTGAGAGCACACAGGGACGTGCATTGCTGCACAGGAAACCAAGTGGTGAGTCTTATATGGAACTGGTGATGAGCAGGAAACGATGTTCAGGTGTTAGTATTTTGGCAAGGTGTGGCACTGGGTTCACAATGCTTAGGGTGTTGTGTGAGCTGTGGGAAGAGGTTGGTTTGCTGTCTGGACTGGGCACGTTACGGGATCTTCCACTTGAACAGTCCAGCTAGTAATAATTATGTGTAATTAATTGGAAAGACCTGTTTGTGATATACAAACTACACAGTTAGCTATTATAAACAGACTATATACTAGAAATTTATAGTTCTATATCTCTTACTGCTGCAGTGGTCCACAATATGAGAAGACAGCAAAGAAGTTACAGTTCATTACATTATTGCATAATTTGGTAATATTCTCTTCTGGAACTTTGGTATATATAAAACTGTGCAATGGCACATGGAGTTTTATATTTTATGACATTTGAGTGATTGGATTTGACGTCGGTGAAAGTGTGAGGCAAAAATCACATCAAGCTTGGTATAACACCATGCAGTTCATCCAGGAACCTCACTGACATTTTCCTTAGGCAAAGAATCCACATTATAATCTTCTTTCCTCTGACAGATTATTATGAACCCAAAACTGGCTGTAGTCAAAACATGGAACAAATCAGATAAGTATAACATGAGGGTGATGTAAGACGTGTAAGGACTTCTGGTAAATTTTTAATTTTTGGCAAGTGTTTCCATGTTTAACCTTTGTTTCAAATGTCTTTAATATTAAAAAAGGATAATAGTAATGTCTTCTTTTGAAATCACCATGAGTGGTGATTCAACGTTGTCAATTTCATATTATATTATGTACACACTCAATGGCTAGCTAGTCTGTTTACAGAGGCAGCCTGTCTATTTAAAACCAAACAGGGCCTCTTTTATAGTGTCAGAATTTTGTTGGCATAGAACAGTAACACAGTGCAGCACCTGGGAAACTATCAAGATGATTCTACAGCCCAGAATATGCACAAATTTAACCACCTAAATATTTACGTAATTCGTGGACTTAAGTCATCAACTCTGAATACAGGTTACAACAAAAATAAATTAAATTTACCCTTTCTTCACACCTTTCCTTCTCTACTACTCATACTTCCCATGCTATACAGGATTCAGCACCTAGGCCACAAAATCCTGCTTGCGGTTCCAAGATGGCTGACAAGATCCTGGTACCTACTGCAGCTTTCACTAGTTATCAAAACACTCTAGCACCCGTGGTGTTATTTAGACCAGAAGACATCATCTGATACTCACACCTACTATTCATCTGCTATGGAGGAATAACATGGGGGATGTCTTTGTCTAATCAGAGGCTAGCCCTTTGGGTAGTCATGGTCTTCACTTTGGATAACACTCAGCTCCTACTGTGCCAACTCTTCTTCAACATGGGCCGCTCCAGACTTGGCCAGACAGAGGGTCTAGTTTTCACTGTCCATAAATTTAAGGTATCTCAATATGCAGATTCTGCAATTTTTACCGCCACATGCTATGTGAGTGTGATGGTCATCTCTGAGCATCCTGCACCGGAATGGTGAAACAGAACCCCAGATAACGTTCAGGTTTCCTTGTCATTGGACTATCCATTGTGACCATAAGCTTCTACAGAAAGCTGGCTGTATACTGACAGTATTAAATCTTTTTATTTCTTTATTTACATCTAAATTGATAAAGCTGGTTAGAATTCCCAAGAGTCTCTATTTTGCATTGTCCTCAAATTTAAGGTGGCTCAAAAGAAAATATTTAAATTGAAATGAACACACATTTTAATAAATAGTCACATTTATCTATACTCTCAAAAAAGGTATCAAACTGTACATTTCATTTTGTCACTGGACTATGTATCTTTCACTTTAAAATACATAAATGAACCTTAAGGACCACTGATTTACACCATGTGCACCTTCCCAAGTAAAAGATGCACACTAAATACACAAAGGATGTATCCTTGAGAGTACCCCTTCAGCAACAAGGAAAAGTACAGTTTGTCTAAATTTCTGAGTGTGTAAGCTACAAAAGAAACACTTTTTATTTCTAATTTTATATTTATTTCATGGAACCTTCATTTCCACTCTTTTTTACCCAACATGAATGATCTGTTAAAGTTGCACAACACAACAACCAGTCTCTCTTTTTTCAAAGCCTGTTTGGTTGTTAAAAAAACGACAGCACAACAGCACAAGCCACTGTACAGGAAGTTTACTTTTTGATTCACAGGAATGGGCAGCAATCTGAGAAAGGCTTTCATGTATTCTGCTATTACATGAAGTAACAGTATTAATTCCAATAATCTATTGTTCATTGTGCTAACCAGCTAACCAGATGGCTAACCAGATTTTTATTTCATTTTGTTTTTTCTGCATTCTGCTAGTCATTGATTTGGACACTTAAATCCAAAGGCAATACACTAGACTGTCTCTTTATTGGATCTCTTGAGATGAGTGCTGTTTCTTTCATCATTGAGTCTTGCCTGTATTTGAGAGCATTCAAAAGCCAATCGGTTACACATTCATACTATTTTATTAACAATAAATCAGTGTGAATGTGTGGAAATTGATTTGCTACTGGGCTTTGATCATTTTCACACACAAAAAAAGTTACCAGGACAGTAAAAATCTCTAAAACAGATTTTTGTTTGGAATATCTCTCTATTTCCGAGCTCCAGAGATTGCCAAGTATTAGTGCTAAAAATAATCTTTAAAAAAAGATTTCTTGATTTCAGCTTTGTCCTCTCCGCCTCTGTATCTATCTGCACATTTCTCTCTCTCTACATGTGCACACAGTGCTGACTGCTATTGTCCAAGAGGTCAAAGGTAAAGTGACATTTCCCACCAATTGGTAAAGTAATAATAAAAAAAGTAAGAGAAATGAAATATCTGAATTCTGAGCACAAGAATCAGTCCAAGAATGAATCAGAAGGCATCTCCCACCAGCACTTCCTTCAGGTAGATCATTTGATGCATTTGAAGTATACAACACTATTAAATCCTGGGTATGTACTTAATTAATAATAATAATAATAATAATAATAATAATAATAATAATAATAAAAACCTCCTGTATTAACATAATACTGTATTGCACTAGCCACAGTACAGCTTTTTTTATTACGCTTGGGTATGAACCAAAGTTAAATGCAATACTGAGGGATACTGAGACAAACTAAATAAGCCACAGGCTATATTTTATAGCATCACAGCTTTTTTTAAGTTTGTTTTAAAGTCTTTCGTTTTCACCCTTCTTACCCACCATGCACCATCTGTTAAACTTCACAATATGAATATGAATGCCGAGCATGAGTTTCTAATGCAAGAGACTGTCCATCTGTTTTCAAAAAAATAAAAAATGGGAAAATAAAATCCTCTAAAAAATAACCTAAGGGGTTTCATGGGAACCTTAATTTTACTTTGATCACAAGTGGTATTTCACACTTTTTTTGGAGACTGGGTGATCTGAGACCTCCTGCAGATCAGCGACGCTTTTCATGTTCCCTTCCACCTGTTAAGTGCTTTTTTATCTGTCCCCTCCACAGGCACTTGAGAAAACCATTGGAAATAAGCTCTGGTTTCTTCAGCTAATTTACTAGGCCCTTTTGTTCCACTTATAGCTAGATGATTTTGACATAGGCCACTTTACTTGAAACTATGTTTTGACATAGGCCACGCTCAGAAACTATATTTGAATCCCTTAGTTCAACAGCCATAATAGATGTTTATGAAAACAATGCTGAATAATCAACCAATGATTGAAATCACAATAGAATTCTAATAGAATTCATAATACTGACTACATTTCCTGTACATCCTTTCAGAAACATGAAATATGTCATTAGTGTTACTTTTTCCTAGTAAACAACACAGTTATCATTTATTAGCAAATATTTCAAACTAACCGCCCATGCACAGGCTAGGTTCATGAACTAGCTAATAAAAACACGATTAACATGGTCATTAACACCATTAACAAGCAAATGTGGTATTTACTCATGAAACCCAGTGATCTGAGAAGGCATTTATCATGGAGGGGACTTGGATAGTGCTGACATCCTAAGTGTTAGAAACTGAAGTCATTGTCATAGATGGTGACGAGACAATAGGGGATGTAATGATTGCAATGCTGTGCTGATTACATGGGATCTTCATATGATATTCAGGATCTGTTTGGGTCTTTGCACCTTGCTAGACATGATTATTTACTACTATTAATACACACTTTAGCAAGTCTGATTATAGGATTCAGAAGAACCTGATAAGATACTGCTTGGATAAGCACATAGCATGATGGGAGTTCATCCCGAGTGCAAGGGGTACATTTTTACTAGTCGACCAGTAATTCAAACAATTAAAGTAAAAACTGATCCAGGATATTGAATCATTGATTTAAATTATGATAAACAATAGCAAAGCATGTGTCCATCTGCACTTCAATTACCAACCATACACTCAATACAAATAACATTTCCATCTTCAATTCGTTTTAGACGACACTGTTAACTAAAAATAAATTAGTATATATATTTAACAATGTACCAATTCTTAAAACACACTTGTGTAGACAACTTGGAGACTTATTGATTCTGAAACTGGGAGTGTTTCTGAGAGTGTAGCTCAATGATCGACCTTCCTTGCATCAAGGATGCTATGTCTACGGCAGTATCAGGGAGGTTTTTCCAGGCTGATAATGACTCAGGATCCAGGAGTTGAACCACAATGTTCAACTCCAGCCTCAGTAGCGCCTCTATCAGCTTGCATGCCGTACTCTAAACTAGCCGAGTGTGACTGGATAGTGATGGGCATCCCGCGGCTCTGAAAGCACGGTCTCACATAGCACTGGTCACAATGGAACAACAAATATAACTGCTAGAGGAATTCCTCTGAAACCGTATAGGAGTGCAAAAATTGATATGAAAGTGAAAACATTAAAGCAAAAGGAAATTTAAAAATGACTTTTCCCAGCATAGTCTTACACAATGTGAATTAATTTGGCAACTAGTGAATGTATTAGGAGGCTAATCAACTCACCTGTACAACCCTTAGTGAGTCCCAGAAGTATGTCCTGTTATGTTGAATTAATAAAAATCATAATCTTGATAGAGAAGGTCTCTTAAAAAGTTAAAATCATACTTCTTTTTATACTATCGTAATCACTTCATTTAGGTAAATTCTTTGGTAACACCAAATGAATCTTCTGCAGGTTGCAACTGATACATGAAAACTGGTCTTCTTTATTTCTGAGATGGTTCCAATCGTCCTTCTGACACACACCTAATGGGCAAGAAATTTTTTTTCTTCCTAGAAAAGCCTAATAGCACCAAAATCCAAAGCAATACTGCATATGCAAATCTTGCCTCCTGCACCTCCCCACTAGTGCATGTACAATAAAAAGACCTTGATGTGCATAAAACTGTAAATTAACATATCCGGTATGAAGGCCAGGCCCTTTCTTTGAGGTTCACCGAGAGGTACTGCTAGGAAATATGCTAATTTGCTCCAAGCTGAGTGGAGGACTCTCAGGTAAATATTCGAATGCAACTCAGGAGGCCTTAGTCTGAAGCTTTCCTGTTGTTTCTCTTCTTATGCTCCAAGTATTTACTCCTGTTATGCAGTACCCTTTGACTATCAAAAAAAAAATCCCATCCCTCAGCTGGTTCAAAGTACAAGAGGCCTTTCTTAGTCATTTGTCAGTTTGTGAATAACTGAGATGGCATTTCACATAACAAGGCTCCAATGCTGGTGAGTTTTTGTCCAGGACTTTCGGTTAGCTCAGGTAATTAGAAGGCAGAAAAAACCTAGAGAGCCAAAAGTATTTAAGACTGGGTTTTCTATTCTGTTACTTTTCACCATTATCCACCAGTGGCTCAATGGAGCTGCAATAGCCATTACTGCAAACTATTGCCAAGCGGCCCTTCACTTGCACTGGCAGGCCAAAACACAAAAGGAAAATAGAAACAAAACAAATAATACACTGAACTCATGTTGACCTTTTTCTGCTGATCTTCAGAAGGCTGAAGTTGCAGTGTGTTTTTTTTTTTTTTTTTTTTTACCTGGACACAGAGGCCAATTCTTTTCACCAACTAATGGACTGCTCATCAACTTTGTGTACTTCAGGAAGGTTTGTTAAAGCCAAGATTACTTTTACAAAAAGACACAAACTAATATTACTACTTTGTTTTCAGACAAGTCAGTCTAGTCTCCCTCTGGTCAGTTCACTTGTGAGCTAAAACTAATAGTATTAGTTTGGAAATTAGATTTTTATTTTTATTTTTTTTTTGCTAAATTTCCAAACATGAATCCACCATGGATTTGATCAATTGAATTGATAACACCATTAAGAGAACCAGATTATAATTCAGCTATGTAACATGGGGTTTGGGTTTTGTTTATTTCTTGTTCATTGTTCTCATGTCTTTTATTTTGGAGTTTAGTCATGGTTCCTATCTTGTCATGTGTTACCCTTGTCTTTGTGTCATGTTCTGATTGGTTCCTTGGTTTCATGTGTCTTGTTCTGATTGGTTGGTTTAGTCATGTGTCTTGTTCCTCACTGTTTGGATTGTGTCATGTTACCTTGATTGTCTGGTATATATAGCCCTCATGTAGCCATTGTCTTTTGTCATGTATTGATTTTGTAACCTGCTGTCAGTTCAAGTCAAGGCAGTTCAAGTCAAGGCAGTTCAAGTCAAGGCAGTTCAAGTCAAGGCAGTTCAAGTCAAGGCAAGTCTTTATTGGTATTGTTGGTTTTCACTTTGTTAATAAAAGCTGCACTTGGGTTCTTCACTACGCTCGCCTCAGTGGACTGATGTTACACGCTAAATGGGCAAAAAGATATTTGCATATACTAGATGTGCAGAATCATGACTTGGCCATCTAGAACCAAGCCCTTTTACAGCAGCTTGTCACATTCAGTCATTTTCAGTAAACACGTTATCCTGCTCAGGATTGTGGTGGATCTGGAACCTATCCTGGGAACACTGGATGGGACCATGAACACACTCATTCACACCTAGGGTCAGCCAGTCCACCTATTGTCTCTGGGGTGAACAAATCAATTGCCTGGGCATTCCATACTCGCATTCAATTTTTTTTAAACAGCTCAAAAGATAAGTAGATACTGAAGACACAACATAAAAAAATAAAGGAAACTCTGCTTCCTTTTGATCTGATACGTATGTTTCAACACTCTAGTCGGTTCATACTTTTCTTGGTGGCTTGATGCACCTTGAAGCTATTCTACAGATTAATAAACTATTATTATGACAGATAAACAGACATAACATGACAGATTCTTTTCAGAATCAGGAACACATAGAAAGGTAGATACCCTGACAAAACTAAGCAAAATGCAGTAATATGCTGCACACAATATTATAGAAGTCTACTTCTAGTACACATACAGACACCTCACAGTTTAAATAACATGTATTTATCAAGCAAAAAAAAAAACCCTCCAATATCTTCTATGCGATCTGAATAGAGAAAAAAGTTTGTAGTCCAAAATGTTAGCAAAAGACTTGCAGGTAACAGACTTGACAACCCAATATGCTAGTCATTGCTTTGAGAATTCCAATACTAATTTGTTTTCTAAGCTAAATAGCTTATAATTTAATTGGGGTTAAATTATATTATGTCACTTTTTCATTAGGTTTCTGTGCAACTAGAACATACGACTGGGCAGAATGTTCGAGCTTTGACTTGCTCAGTAGTCTAGCCAATGAAATTTGAGTATAACACAAGTATGTGTAGGTAGAAATGTGCCAAAGCTAAAAAAACAGAGTGATGTCTTAGGTATATACTGTATTTGCAATGAATTTGAAATCAATTCTATGTTATATGTATAGCACTTTTAACAGCAGCCATTGTCACAAAGTAGCTATGCTGAAACCTGGATTTAGCTTTAGATCCCTAATGAGCACGCCAGAGGCGACAATGGCGAAGAAAATCTCCCTGAGATGACATGAGGAAGAAATCTTGAGAAGGAACCAGATTCACAAGAGAATCTCTGTAGTGAGATAATTGCACTACAGTATACAGCTTCTAGAAGATGAATGATGGAAGGATCAGACAGCACCTGAGCAGTTTTAACTGCTACCTTTTACATGTCCAGACAGAGAAGCTGTATTTCTATCTTTCAGACACACACACACACACACACACACACACAGAAAAGCCTTTGGTAAAGTGGCATTCCTGCAAGGTCAGTCAATGCTCAAGTAAAATGTGGATATGTACCATCTGGGATGTAGTGACATTACTAAAGATATGCTCAGACTTGGTTATGCATATGTAAAGAAAGACCTTTAGAGTCACTCCAAGAGCAAATTGAGATTATTTAATGCTAAAACAAGATCTCTGGCACATGTAAGCATGGAACGTGCATATGGTACACGCAATCTGTTCATTTCTCCAGCATCTTAGCTCAGCATCTGAGATGTATATTATACAGATGGTTATACTATAGGCACACATTTTTTATGGAGCAACACATCACCTTTTACAATAAACCTTGATCCAAAATCCAAAATCCAAAAATGCTAATGCAGCTAGCTAGGAATGGGCACTAATGGGGAAGCATGAAACGTGTATATTTCTTACCAGTCTTAATACATTGTTAGCAACAACAGCATTTTCGGTGTGACATATTTCTTAACTTTATGCATAGTTGATGTCTACAAAAAAAAAAAAAGTTCACCTTCTGGTCGTGGCTGTAGGCCAGAGCCCAGTCCTCTTGTGAAGGGTGAAAAAGCAGACTCAAGACGTAGAAACTGAGACGGTATTTCTGGTAGCTAGCACCCTCGTCAGAACTGATGAGGACACTGCTTTCGAACTCCGGGTCTGTCAACACCATTACCTATCACAGAAAAAAGACAGGATGGGGAAAAAATATTTTTTAAAAATGACTGTGAAGGGTATTCATGGGGTTCTACCTAGCAGTTTGGTTCAAGTCCATACATTTTATTACTAAGGGATATTTTATTCTCCTTTGGTGTTTGTTTATTTTTTCTGTTTTTAAGTTTTTGCTGTAATATTGTTTGTCATATTGTTGGGAGATCGTGAGTTTGAATCTCAACAGTGCCACAGCCATCCATGTCACTGAGACAAGGAAGCATTTTGACCAATTTGTGGGGAAAAATGGGGAAAAAATTGCAAACTCACTAATAAACTTGGTTTTATCAGGTTCTATCTGCCAGCCAATCAGTATCCAGGATGAATATGAAATATAGGTGGTCATGACTAGATTTTTTATTTATTAAAAAAGTAAGTGTACATAAACATGGATTTGGTATTTGCTGATATTACAGTCTGCACACATTCTGGCACATCACAGGCAAAGACCTCTACATTATTTTTAGCTAATATTAGCTGATGTCAGATGATAATAGCATTAAATATTATCAGCGTTATAGCTATATGCAATGCGCTTAATAAACTGAACCTCCCAGTGAAACTGAGTGTGTGTGTGTCACTGTACAGAATCATGCACTGTATGTTCTAATGTGTTTTAAAATGAGTATATTAATAAATATTGGCCCATGAAAATATCGTGTTTAGAAATAATTTAGATTTAGAAAGTTAAGATTGCATTTTAGATTTTAGAGACCGTACTCCGGAAAAAAGAAAAAAAAAATCTTACTGACAAGTATGATCATGATGTGGTCTTCACAGGCTTAAATTGCCTTCCCCTGCCGGGATTATACCATTTATTAGATATTAATGGCTTGCTCTGCTGGGATTATACCATTTATTAGATATTAATGGCTTGCTCTGCTGGGATTATACAATTTATTAGTTAGTTAATGAGAGTAAGAGATTGCTTAATCACTCAGCCAGAACTTTATAAAAAACAAAGAGTATTTAAGTCTACAGAATAATAACATGTTTGGACGTGGTTCAAACTTTTAGTTTCTAATTGTCTCAAACTATAAATTTGAGTCATCTTAACTGTAGTCTTTGTTGGGCTGTAAATTTAAATTTCATTACATTAGGCCTTTGCTAGTTGGAATATCAGATCTGATACCCCAAATCTCAACCTTGTTCTTCACCTAGATAGAACGTTGTAATACTTAGTAAGATCACAAGAATGGTAAAACTAAAGAGAAAAATAAAGGAAGATCACAGGTAGGAGAGCAGAAAATAATGTTTGGCCGCACACTGATTTGTGAACATTTCATGTCTGGCGTTTTCTGCCTGCTAGCTCACTCTAAATAAACATAATTATGTGAATTGTTTCATTTCCACGGGTTGACTTGTTTTGCTCCTTAATGAACCCACTCCCTTTACTTCGGCTCCTTGCACCTTCTTCCACTTAACTATTCTTAGTAGGCCTGCAAAGCTCCTCCTCTCGTCCCCAGAGTCTAACCCTTTTCATAGGGTCACCTTAAGCAATCCAAGTGGAGTTTGAGTGACAGTGATTTGGGATAAGTGTCCATTGTCAAACTTAAAAACTTGCACTGAAGATCAGAAGGAAACATTGAGCTCTTGTGAACCCTTGAGTTGACAGGTTGCTTCTGATTCACTGTTGGTCTTTTCCATCAGTATGATTTGAATTTAGTTGTCCCTGATATTTAAAGTTTAAGCATGCATACACTTTAAGAGAGCCACCACCACCATGATGGCTCCTATAGGTTATTTCATGGGAAATTGATTCGATCTAGTGCAACCAACCTTGTTGTTCTGACAGAGTCACTCAGCTTATTCTAACAGCAAGAATGAAGGTTTTAATGAATTGTGCTGTCTGGGTTGGATGTGCAAAATTGATAAGCACACACCAAGCTTGATGAAGGCAAACTGAGAATGCCACTTACATCTTCTCAAGCAGGTAATATCGGCTTAGAATCATATAATATGGTGAAGGGAGACAGGGAGAAAAGGAGGAAGGAGAAGTTATGAAGTCGACAGTTACATTATGGATCATTACTTGCACAATAGAGCTGCTTGGGTTTGCTTTAGGATATATGTATCATTAGTGACTCTCTTGCCAGAATAATAAACATATCTCAGGCTAATGAGGACCAAGCTGAAAAAATATGACTTAACTGCCTAATGTAACGGGTGAAGGTACGTAGATACCTAGCTTTAATTATAATTAAAGTATAGAAGCCAGACTGTCAGCCAGACTGTATTTCTCACTGCCTATTCAAGCTTTCCCCACTCAACCAGATTTGAATTGGAGAAAAAACGGGGTGCATTTGTCACTGACAAACATCCCACCCCTCTTTCCCCAAGCTTTAACTACGAATCTCTCCAGGCGGTGATTTAGATAAATTGTTTTTCATTAAGTGCCAATAAACAGCCAGGCAAATCGCAGCCAGGATTTGTGCATGCTGAGGCCCTTCCAATTTTACCATTCATTACGGGCTCGAGGAGATGGCACAGACCCCCTCCCGGTTTCCACTATCTCCGTAGCTTGTCAGATGCAATTTGCCAGGTTTAAGGGGCTAATCTTTTTCTATAACATTGTTTTAAGCAAAAGCATTTATTATGGAAGGAAAATTACTTTTGACCTTGGATTCTTGAGGATGCTATTGGAGCTTTACTTAAGTGAGCCCGAGAACGAGGGGTCCTTCACAGAAGTTTGTCTTGCTACAAGGAGACAATTTTGCACTTGGTAATACATACTGGAGTCTCAGTACTTGACCCAGAGCTCTATGTAGGTCTGTAAAAAAGAGCATAAAACGTAATGCAATTACTACAAGTTGTGCATTTTTCACTGGTTTCAAAATGATTTAAAACATTTTTTCAGTGTCTGCTCAGGCGAGAATAACAGCACTGAGTCTCTTCCTGTACTGTTGAGCACCGTTATCACAATGGTGGGATCTTGGTTCCACAAGTTAAACTCCTTTATATTCTTGGGTTTGTGTATGTGGACTTCCATTTCAATGCTGATTTGTAAATATGTTTGGCTTCTCCTCTTACTGAAAACTCCATGGACAAGTTTGAACCTCCTGGCAGAGGCAACCAGGTTTTGGGCTTAAATATCCTGAAAATTAGCAGAATTCATGATGCTTCACAAGAACACCTGAACCACCAGCCACAAAAGCAAAAAGCTCCAAAGCAATCAATGATCCACCTTCAAATTCTACAGTGAGTATTGTAGTTTTGACCTTAGGTAGGACTTCTTTTGCAACATTTCCAAACCTTTCCAGTGAGCCTGTGCCCACTGTAGCCTCAGATTCCTGTTCTAGGCTGACAGGAGTGGAACCCGATGTGGTCTTTTGATAGGCTGTTGTAGCCCATTTACCTCAAGGTTCGGCAGGTTGTGCATTCTGAGTTTCTCTTCTGCTCACCACAGTTGTAAAGAGTGGTTATTTGTGATACTAACACCTTCCTGTCAGCTCAAACCGGTCTGGCCATTCTTTTCTGACCTCTCTCCAAACGATTAAAACTGATTGCTTTTTGTATTTTTCCACAACTCTGTGTAACCTCTAGAGATTGCATTAACATCCCAGGAGATCAGCAGTTTCTGAAATACTCATTCCATTAAACATATATGTTCCATACCTAAAATTGATCCAAAAATCAGGATTTGACCTGGAGACCAGACCACAAATCACAGAGAGAAGACCCATATGTTGATGACTTTTATTTTTTAAGTTACCTGCACATGATAGTCATGGAGAAATGTGTCTTCGCGGGACCAAAAGGATTGATTAGGTGTGAGGGATAAACACTGAATGTTATTAGCAGAAGCTCTCAGCAGTAAAGTGCAACAGCTTAATCTATATCCTCTAAATACTGGTCCAAGGGGCAGAATGGTAAATACTAGTTCTACCTGCCTGGAGAAAAAAAAAAACAGAAAGAAAAACTCAGTGTGGAATTAATCATGTTAGAAATGATCAATTGCCTTTGTTTGGAAAAGACGAACAGTCAAGTGGAATCAGAATAATGCCTGGTAGCGATGCCCTTTTTAACTTGTGTTCTTAGAGTACAAGAAACGAAAACCCTGAGTCTCTGTTCACATACTCCATCTTTAAAATGGTGCATTCTTAGGACCTCTCATATCTACTAGTTTTGGTTGATGCATTATGTGGAGAGCATTAATTACACCAACTGGAGCAAAATGACATAAAGGATCCATTCATTTGCATGAATGTTTTAACGTAATCCTAAGTAAGTTCATCTAAAGTGAAAAGAATCTGATCTGGAGCCAATGGCCATTTTGTTCTCAGGCACAGGAATCTTAAGAAGACTTAGCTCATATTTCTGCAGAACTGCTCCCATGACTCTGTCCCAACCTGGCCTCAAAGTCAAGAGTATACTTCGTAAATCAAATGCTTTTCACAGCTCTTGTTAGTCTTTTCTCATTTAATTGCTGTCTTAGAGAGCTGAGTCTACACTAGCCCTCAGGGAGAGGCTTACAGGCTCATCTGAGATCACGGGATGGAGGCCATGTTATTAGACGCTACACACGATCCTGCTGAAGCCTTAGTTCTCTTATTGGGCTGCCAGACCTCTCGTCACACATCTCCTGCTGTCTCTGTGATGAAAAGAGAGAGAGACGGAGAGAAAACCAGAGCAAGAAATTGGAGGCCAGTTCCAAGCTTTGGTAAAGTGTGGCAGACTCGAGTAATGAGGTGAGAAGTAGAGATTACTGAGTTTTTGAATTATCCAGTTCCAGGCCATAAATTCAACAAAAAAGTTCTGCAAAGAAGATTTTATTCAGGATTTGACAAAAGTACACTTGATTGGTGTCTTAACTTGCTGCCCTTCCTGTGTCAAACCAATTCCCTTTTAAAGAATGTCTATTGTGGTTTTCAAATCAAGAGTCAAAACATAGTTTTACAGATTAGCATTTTAATCTGTGTGATTGTGTCATGCATGTTTTTCCTCTTAGTAAGGATTTATATGCGCATTGACGTCCCTGCCTTGTGCTTGACTGACAAGGAGATCAGATAATGCTCATGAAAGTTTGTAATGTGTATGAAAGCTGGGAATTTTCCAGAAATTATGTGGAAGCTGCTTTATTGCAGTGGCAGCACTGTGGTGCAATAAACCACTGGAACTCCAAGGTCCAGGGTTTGATGCTGAGCTCTGGTATATGTCCATGCAGAGTTTTGCATGGTCTTCCTGTCTCTGTGTGGCTTTCCTGTGGGTAATCCAGTTTCTTCTTCCCACTTTCCGAATTGGTTAGTGGCTAGGTAGGTGGATCTTTGTCTGGGTGGCTGGCTGACCCTAGGGGTGTGTGTGTGTGTGTGTGTGTGTGTGTGTGTGTGTGTGTGTGTGTGTGTGTGTGTGTGTGTAATTTTTCAGTAGGCATCCCACCAACTCTTAATGCCAGCCACCATCCCACCAACTCAACCTATTCATCTATGTAATTTCATTTTATTGAAAGAACTTTAAAAATTATAAGTGCCTAAACAAAGAAATTGAATTTTTCCATAACTAAGTAAAATTCTAGTTTAGTTAAAACCTACATTTCTTTTGTGGAAGATATTATTATTATTATTATTATTATTATTATTATTATTATTATTATTTTGCCCTGAGAGAGATTCGGATTTGAATTTGAGGCTACAGTGGGCACAGGTTGACCAGAACTGGATAGCTGAAGATTTAAAAAAAAATAATAATAATAATAACATTATCAAATTTTCAACTGCCCAGTTTTGGTGAGCCTGTGCCCACTGTAGTCTCTAATTCCTGGTCTTGGCTAACAGTAGTGAAACGTGATGTGGTCATCTGCAGTTGTAGCCCATCTGCCTCAAGGTTCGACATGTTGTCCATTCTGAAATGATTTTCTGCTCACCGTGGTTGTAAAGAGAGGTTATTTGAGTTCCTGATTTTCTATCAACTCAAACCAGTCTAGCCATTCTCTTGCATTTTTACAGTGTTATTGCCTGCTAACAGAATGGTCACTGTGAAATCTGAGGTATCATATTATCACTCTGGGCAGCATGCCATCATGAGCCATCTCTGTTTGAGAAACAAATCATTAACCTTTGAGCTCATTACGGTTTGCAGACAGGTTTAAATGTTATTCGAAGGGAGCTTCGCCAGTCCGTCAAACCCGCTGCTGGTGATTAGCCCACCCTTTAACCTTCCAAATCAATCTGGCCTTTCATTTGACGAGAGGAAAAGCTGGGCATTGGGTGTCTAATGTAATCAAGTTAAGAACTAACAAAGCTAGTACTTTTTTGTTTGTTTGTTTTTGGCTTAGGAATCAATAATGTTGGGGAGGGATTTGAAATATTTTGTCAGAGCTTTTCACATTTCAAGCTACATTTTAGATGTAGGAATTATGACTCACAATCTGCATAAGTCCACATGAAAGTGAAAGAGTACATACATTGTTTTGGAAACAGAAAAAGACCCACTCACCTTCCTTTGGTTGGTGGGACAGACGTACAGGTAACTCAGGACTGTCTTCACTCCCACTTTGTCATTCAGTCTCTCATAGGTGGTGCCATAGTCTGTCGATCTGAGGGACAGAAAAGCAGCATTTATCATCCTCTAGCCTAGTAGAAGCAGTAGTTTTTCCCCAAAATTGTGTTTTGATTTTTTTTTAACAACTAATGATATTTACACTCTGGTAATGTGGAAGCATGGCTGTTTTGTAAAGAGACAAAGAGGCAATGTTGCTTCTCACTATATATACAGTGCCTACTGGACTGGAGCTACCATTTTGTCCTTCCATTTGTCACCCATCACCTGTGTATGAACAATATACATATACATAATTCTCTTCCCGGATGACTCTGTACCCAGCCACACGGCATGAGGCCTCACTGAATGATTTGATAATTATTATGAAATTCACCAGAAAGTAAACGAACACCTATGGGAGCAAAGTATTAGACAGCTCTCTCCATCACCATCATCAAAACACTAATTGAAGGAATATCTTCTGAAAGATTGGTGTTCATTCTCCAGTACAGTTCCAGAGATTTGTATACGCCAAGTTGGATTGAAGCTGTTCTGGAAGTTCAAGGTTGACACTTTACTAAGAAACTTTATCTTGTTCTTTGTTTATCTATTAGAATTCTGTTCTTTATATTTGTTTTTTAAATGTTTTAGCATTTTAGTGTCAACTTATACCCTGTGCTAATATATATATTTTTTTTCAGCCTTTCTCTTTACTTTTTACATTTATCTCTCACGTACTTCTCTCTGGCCCCCTCATGCTAGAATCAGGACATATGCTTGCATGTTGCATCACCTTGACTATGCTCACGCTCACATTTCGCCTCACATTCTGTCCCACAGCTTATTTTTGTTCTCAGTTTCTCCCAATTAGTTTCCTTAATGCTGCTGAGAACTAATCAGACAACCTGTTCTGAAAATCTGGGCTCAATTTGAGGCAAAATTGCAATTTGACAGTAAAAATTAATCTAATCAACATACCCTACTTAAAGTAGGAATATGTAACTTTTGGGGCTTTTGTGATTTGGAGACTTTATGTTTAAAAAAAAAAAGATATTGCAAGAAACTCACAAAAGAGTATTTTGCAATGTCACCTTTTTAACAAACAAAACTTGCATACTGCAGCTTTAAACAGGCTGCAGCTCTGGCAATTATGTGTCATATTGCTTAGTAAAAAATAGTGTTTGTTAACTGGTTTTTAGTGTATAATTCCACAGTTCTAGTCAAAAAATCATGTTGATGTGAGCCTAGAGAATCCAACAGTGCAGCCATTTTTTTTTTGTTCAAGGAATCATAAACATATACACAAGTGCAAGTAAATTACTAAAATTAGCTGCACACTGTGTGTAAATTGGGTGTGACTTTTTTCTGTCACACCCAATTTACACTGAGGGCCGGTCTTCGAGCTGAAAACAACTGTGTAACAGCAAATAAAACTGAATAATGTAATAATTAAATGGCTATGGAAATAGATATTCAAACTAGTAATTCAAAATTAATTTCTGAATTACGGTCTGATTTGCTACGTTTTAGGCTACTTCATAACAAAATGTCTGACCATTTTGTTTCACCTTTAAAGATTTCCACTGTGTTCTCTTTAAATATAAATACTGAGCATGTAAATGACCTTTGCTCCATTGAGTATAAAATGCTTCCCACGTTATGAGTTTATGACTTCTCAAGTGAGAAAGATTAAATTTTATACAGGGGGCCTCACACATAACTGAATGAGTCCAGTTTATCTGCACACTTACAATATATTAATAATTCATGTCTTCCCTTTGACCGAGTTAAAACTAAGGTAATAGGTAATACAAAAAACATGTGAAGAGCACTGGGATCATGAATAATGTACGAGTTGAAAGCAACTATTAAACAATATGATCCAACCAGGAATCCACAGTTTATTTATATTTATCTGTCAGTTGCTATTAAATAAGATGTAGTGGATATAGGCAGCTCTGAAACAGATACAGGAGGGTCCAAAGATCTCAGACTATTCTCAAGAGCTGGTAGAACATTAATATTTATTACTATGAATTCCATTTTTGCTGCTTGAGTAATCCACCTATGGGATATTGCTTTTATATATGCCCTTTGCTTCATTATCTGAAATTGTTACTGTATAATACCATATTATTTAACCTGATAATTGCTCATTTAATACAGTATACTGTTGTTGCTGCTACTTTCAGTTAACATTCATTCATCTTCAGTAACTACTTTCCCAGGAACACTGGGCACTGCTTTGGGAATATACCCTGGATGGGACACCAGTCCATTGCAGGGCACTGTGCACATCACACACTCATTCACACACTTGTGCACTCCTACAGGCAATTCAGAGTTGTTACACCTATATGACATGTGTAACTGCAAAAATGAGGAAAGATAATAGGTAGGTGTAGTTAATAAATAGTGCATGGACTGCTGGTAAAAATAGATTAGCAAGGATAAGCCCCACCCTGTCTTTCTTTTTTGGCATCAACATATTATTTTCTGTCAACAAATATCTTAAGGAGTATTATTTTGGACTTGTGGAAGCAAGCACAACAGCACCACCAGAATGGTATGAAGGCGCAAGTTTGGGGCTGATTTTTTTCTAGCCCAGACTGTAGATTCATCAGTGACAGTCATGCCAGGGGGTTACACAGAGCAAAACGCTAGATTTGATCATCATTTAGGCTAATATTTTTCAGCCTGCTACGCTGAGATATCTGTAGCAACATGATTGAATAGGCGCATGCAGAATACAGCCATGGGTTTAATGAATGCGAATAAGATGGATTCTTTTTTTCCAAGTGTTTGGAGGAGAAACTAAAAGTAACTAGATTAAGCTCATATAGTCCACTCAAAGTACAAATTACACAAAAAGACAGTGTGTATGTGTAATAGTTTTCCCCACATTATTCTTTTTATGCCATCAATAAGATATTGTAATGTAATGAATTGCTCAACTCTAATAGTTTCACTGTTGATCTAGTGAGAGATTAGATTGCAGCCACCCAACTAACATCACGACTGGCTGTCACTAAAATAGAATAAATACTTAGCGGTCCTAAGGTAGCTCACATTTTTGGGAAAGAAATAAACTGTTTTTAGTCACTACCAATTTCTTCCTACCCCATTATATAGATCTCCCTATCCATGAATAGTGATAGATAACTTCCTCTAAGGCTTGTGAAATCACTGCTGCACTCGCGATATCATAAGTTGACTGAATGTGCTTGAAGGAGAGCCCTAACTACCCTATTAGCCAAAGTTCTGTGATTCACTAGCGTAGCTAAATAACAGATGGGAAAGGAAATAGGGCCACCTTTTCCATCTAGAGATCAGGGCCAATTGGACTCCTAATCAGTGAGAGCTACAGCATCATCAGGATACAAGCTTGTAATCTCCAAAATGATAGAACAGAACTCTAGACAGCTGCACCACTCATAGGCCTAAAAAATATCTGTGCAATCTTTAATCCCACTGTATATCTACATGCTTGTTCACTGTTCACTCTTGTACATCCTGTACTATTGTACTTCCTGTACTGTCATATGACCCTTACATTTACCCATAAAGGAAGCAATCCAAAATGAGGCACTTTACATTATAACTTTACTTTCTTTTTTATTCTTCAACTTTTTCATCTTTTTTTTTCTTCACACGAGCCATGGCCATCATGCCATTCCAACAAAATTACAGTATGATCTTTTTCATTCTCGAGAGCCGCTGAGATGGCCCGCAATGATCACAGAGCACCATCAGAAGCGGGGAAAGTTACTTCCTCTGAATATCTGAGTGAATCAAAAAAAAAAAGCAATCGAAGAAAAAGGTCCAATCCGATCCAATGAGGATGCGCAGGCATTCAGAGTGCACTGTGGACGGAATCAAATCTGCTTTCATGTCTTGTCTGAGGAATAGGCTCTTGACAGCTTAGTGATAATGCTCAGAATTTCACTAGCGTTTTTCACGTAATACTCAGAGCTCTGATGCCCTGCCAGTTGCCTGAAAGATTCAGAAGTTCATTATGTTTTATTATCCATTTCCATAACTATTTTGTTATTTCATTACTCTGTTTTATTGGCTGTTGCTCAGTTGTTTCTTGTCAAATGACTGAATTTGGTAACAGGACGTCAGTGTAAACTAGTTGTGACTGAAAACAAAAGTCAATAATATGCTACTGGGATGCTATAAAAATTGTAGACTACCTGATGAAAAAAGCAATTCTACCTGCTCAAAGCCCTTTATTACAATAGTAACTTTTTTTTAATTGCTTGAAAAACACCATATATCATTAGAATAACTAGAGAAATGTTAATAAAATAATCTTTCAGCATTTACTGTATATAGCCTCCACTAAAAAGCTCAACTGATGCAGTGCTAGAGTGAAGTTGCAAACTTTATGAACATCTTCGCTGCTTTTCCCAAGGGCAGACAATTTAATAGATCCCCGTCTTACTTCAACTCGAATGAGGTCTTAATTGTGTATGTTTTGATGCTGATTCAGTCGTCTTCCCAAGATACAGCATGATGAATAAAAATCGGGGCATATTCCATTGTTTTTGTCCAGATCTCCTTCATCATTAGTTGAAATGATGAAACTGAGTCTCAGAAATCTGCAGACATGAATGTATATGCATCTCATTAAGGTTTTTTTTTTTTTTTTTTACCCAAAAGGAAAAAAGTTAAGTTTAAGACACTTTTGCTCTAATTGTTGCACTATGCTTCATGGTCTCTTCTTCTTTGCTTTTGATATACTAGTTTCTTATCTGAAAAATCATTTCTTATAAAACTTCTTCTCACTGAAGCGTTAACTTGGCAACTAGATGTTGGGAAAGGATTAGACTAAATTTTATTTCTCTCCTTTAAGCAAATGATCTTTATGATGTAGAGGCTTGTTTGTGTCTTCCACTGCATTTTCTTACTCTCAAATTTGTTTAGTTTAGACGGTTTAACATCATATCTTCACATAATCCTTGTACAGACCAAGCTAAAATTACATGTCTGTCAAATTTCTATCAGATATGTCTTTGTACACTTGTCACATGTCTTTGATCTTAACAAATAATGTACATGGGCTGCAATGCCTCAAGGACAGCTTTGAAAAATAAACCTGTGATGTTCTAGTCTTCTATGTTCTTGTTAATATTTGTTTGTCACATTTTGTGCATAGCATTTTTTGGAACTATTGCAGCCTAGGTCTTCTGAGAAAGTAAAATGAAACATATCTGTACAATTTAGACAGTTGAAAATATAAACCAATTGTTCATGCCACTTAACATGTTTTAACATGTGTCTCCATGTCCTTCAGCCAAACCTCACTATGGGCCAGGTTTTGACCCAGAAGTAAAACCTGAAAAATCTGACAATATTCCAGCTAGACTTAGAGGCTAATGACAATGGGAAGCGCAAAACATGCCAACCTGCCTACATCCCCGCCAATGCTACACTTTATCTGTCTCCTACAATGTGTCCCTCTTCCCATTCAGGCTTCTCCAGCCATTCAGTTCCAGTCTGGTTGGAATGGTCTATGGGGATCTGAATGCCATTGTCTTAATTTCAACTGCTACTGTGTTCTGATGAGATTGGGAGAAATATGTTTGGGGAACACAGATGAATGAAAGGGGAAATGACTATTGTTCAGAGATTTGAAATTCCAACAAATATCCAATATCTAATGCAGTGTCCATGTTCTCCTGCCTAGTTTATTTTCTTAGCCTTAAAAGCAGGACTGAAGAAGACTAAGTAATTCTGTAAAGCTTGTGATGTAAATGAAGGGGAAAAAAATTCTTACTTGTAATTGTTACTGTATTAAATACAAATACATAAATATCTTTGAATAAAGAAATTTATGAACAACACTTAAACTGAACTGTATGCATGGCAGACGAGTGCTCGGTCAGCTTATCTTTCAGGCCATGAGCACATCTCCTTTACAGAAGAGTGCACTAAATTAAAAAAAAGTCACTATTTAATGCTTATTAAAATGAAAAGCTTAATAAAACAAATTACATCCCAAGCATACATTAAGATTTCATCTTATGGCTTCTTTACGTTCCATCTTACAGGCTTCTGAACAATCATATTGTTAAATGAAATCAAATTTGCAGTGATTAATGTGATAATTACAACTCAGACTATTAATGCAGCAATATATTGCCAATATACAGTATTAGACTCCTAGACATTCAAATGTTTATTTTAATATATGCCATTATCTCATTCATATATCATCATATTAGTCCTCTTTTGTGTATCTCATTTTTTTTTAATTGCCTCTTTCTTTTATATCGTATTACATTTGACAACAAAAAAGAAAAAAGCTATCTCCTTCTTTGAAAGAACGGTACTTGTGTAATTTAGACGGTATTGAAAAACTCTGTCTCTGATGCTTCTATTCAAGTGCATTTTGCTGCTAATTAGTATGTTATGTTTACATTTACAGCATTTATTATTACTGTATATTGTAATATATCTTTGCACCTTATTCCGCACAAAAACCATGTACTGGTCGGTGCTGCACTGTCCTTTACTGTGCCTATTGTCCTGTTTAGTAATTGTTGTACTATCCAAGTTTGCACATGTGCACTTTTTGAAGTCCTGTGTATGTCTTTGTAGTATTATTTCATTCTGTGTAGTCTCATGCTCCTCTGTGTTGTTTTATGCAGCACCATGGTCCTGGAGGAATGTTGTTTCGTTTCACTGTGTACTGTACCAGCTGTATATAGTTGATATGACAATAAAGCCACTTGAACTTGAACTTGAAGAAAAACCTGGCAACATCAGAGGCATGAACTACACACAAGTAATCTGCACATTTTGAATGAAGAGAAAATTGACTTGTGTAGCTGGATAACCGAACTCTGAATACGACAAATCTCCCAGCGTAAATATTGACGAAACTTTTACACTTAAGCCACCGACTTAATTTGTCAACTCTGAATATGCCTTATGTAGTACATTTCAGGCATTTCAGCCATGCTCAAGGTTCAGGTAACCACAGAAGTGCTTATTGACCGCAATGGACCAATTGCATGATTTTACTTTTACAACTTCAAATTTAATAATTTTGATTGTAAACCTTCCCAAGTGCTTAGGTATGAAAGTACAATAAAATATTTGTAGGTATTTAGGCTCCCACACACACTAGACAGGACGAGACCATGGCTATCACCTTCTATAAGACTATCGCCTTTCTATAAAAAACAAACAGACAAATACAACAAAATAATATATACTACACATCCTACACACATAGTTTGAAACTTTATTCTACATATTTTGGTAAAAAGCTCATAAAAGTGTATGCCATAGCCACTAGGTTTGTGAGCTTGCCTTGTTTGTCATTCTTTCTTTTTGTTAAATATGAAAAAAAAAATCCCTAAGGACTGTTGTTCATGAGTGTGGGTTTCTCTTTTATTAATATATTTTTGATGTATCATCTTCTTCATAATGGTTTTAATTCAACAAGTTCTTTTGATAAAACATTATGCCCATTAAATTGCTGATAAATCTAGCTCACAGCTGACCGACAGCTTGCAGTGAACCCCTGCTAAGTCACTTCAGTTTAGCGATTAAGTGACCATAGGCTAGTGCTTGGTAATAAAACAATCTCAATTTTTTAATTTTCAATTTTTCCTAGTAAATGATGATAAGCTGAGAGTATTCAAATTCGATAAAATTTCATTTCTATTTTTCCATCTAACTTCCCAAAATAGCCACTGTGTGAGACTGTACCTCAACATCATCGTCGTTGCCCTGGTTACAGAGACTCAGTCATATGCTTCGTTAAAGAATGGTCTTCATGCTGAAGTTCATCCGTGAAACACAACAGGCTGTCAAAGTAGGTACAATAGCAATAACATAATTAGGCTCTTAGGGTAATTGGGCTAACAAGGTGACTAAGCTAGCTAATGTTTGGCTAAATATTATATTGTGTATACTAGTAACCAAGTTTGCTAAAAGATCAGTTAACATCAGCCTATCTATTATATTAGGCTGTATAACTAGGGCTAAACTGTTCAGTACTAATTAGCCTAATCATGCTGATAATATTCCATCCATTCTCAAAGATTTTAGACTAAAGGTTACTATTATTGATAGTTTTTTTTTTTATAGTTCATAAATATTATAGTGTACATTCTTTAAATATGTGAATTGATAGTTTCTTCTGTGATTCTAGATGTTGTTGATATAATTCAATAATCCAAAGAAGCAGAAAAATGGTTTAAAAGAAGCAATTTTTTTTTTTTTAAATTGGGGGCTGGGTTTGTCCCTTATTTTTCCACATTAAAGGCGACAACTTATAACCTAGAAACCTGAAAATAATATTGTGATAATATTTTTGGCCATATTGCCCAGCTTTACTGTAGGGTCATGGCTGCAGTATTATACCTTCACCATGTCAAGTGTGGAAAGTCAAAAACAAGGTGTGTGTGTTTTATCTTTTTACTAACTTTTGACATTTTAGCTTGGTAACTTGTTGAATGAGGAATAGCACTGGTGATACCAATGTCTGGTGTTTTTGCCGATTTCAAAGCTGTATTACAGAAACTGAAAGCACCCCATTATGGATGTATTATGTCAAAAGCACTCATTGTAATTTTTTGAGATAAAGAGAACAGCTGGAGACAAATTTATGAACACTATATATTGTAATTGCAATGATAAATGTGTGTAACTGTGTGGTTCAGCCGCCTGACAAGTCTCGCATGCTAGACTTCTATCTATTGCTACGATATCTAATTTACTTGCCACCAGCTGCTTCAAACAATACTCTAGAATAACTTTTTTCAAGATGTTCTGCCATGAACTTTTTTAAATCCAGTAACTCTGAAAAGCTCAGAGTGTTCACAAGTTTGTCTTCCTGTCAGAAACTTGTGTACAATAGTGCTAACTTTGTTAACAAGAGAATCCAAACAGGAAGAGAGAAAGAAAAAAACAATCATTATTTTATTGCCATGTCAGTGGACAGGACAGCTCCATGCTAACAGAAGAAATGATAAACAGTACAAGTCACTGACAGGAGACCATATCCCAAGCCTCTTGATTGTACTGTACTTCACAAAACTGAGGTTTGCAAATTCACAGGTCAAAGTTTCACAAAAAGTGAACGTAACTGCTAATAGGAGCAAATGTGTGTTTTTTGTGCCCTTTCCCCGTTAGGGAATTTTATTTGTGTTTGGTCTGACTGCTCCTTTAGCTAGAAAAAGCAGAAAAGCATAGTTTTACTGTTCAGGTGTAGCAAACTATAGATGCTGGCACTCGAAAAACACAGGGTGGAACCAAAAGGGACAGAGATTGAGGTGGAGAAAGATATTGATGGAAAAAGGTATTGGTGAGAAATACAGAAATCCCATTTAAGACAGTTTTTGTGAAGAAACCAGATGGCAGATTTAACAGAAAGGACACCATGGAGAGCCACAAAACATGAAAACACTCAGCTAGCTCTTTCTCCCTCCCACACATTTGGAAACCTGTATTTTGTTATCTCACCTTGCACACAAGAGATCCAGATCTTGCATAGGCAATCTACACAAATAGCAAAACTATTTTAAGAAGTTCAGAGTCTTTAAAAAATCCTCACTGCTGTGATTTTTGTTCAACCCAGACTAGTATAATACACAATAGTCTACAAAAGTAGACTATGCTTGACTTGTTTCAACAACAGCGGGGCACAAAAGTTTCCTTACAGTCAGAACACAGTGCGTATGAGAATACTCTGTGATCTACACACATACACACACTGACTACGTTTACATGCACGTCAATATTCCGATAGTAATTAGAATTTGGCAATATTCTAATTAGTACTGAGTCATGTAATCACCACAATCTGATTCAGATTAAGACAATATTCTGATTCCCAAAATTCTGATTCCCACCCTTGGAATATGCCGGTATTAATCAGAAATTTGTTGCATATAAACACCTTATTCAGAAAATCCCCTGAAAAGAGATATATGCACATGCTCAGTGTGCAAGGAATTGTGGGTGCTAACAGATGTGGGTGCTTAGCTTACCAGATGCTTACCCAACCCTTTCTATTTTGAGGTGGTGGTGTTGGACATTTTTGATGGTGAGAAGTGTTAGAGTCCTGATTAAATTAGTGTGAAAAAGTAGTGATAAATAAAACTAATAACTGAGTATACTCTATAATCAAAGGCAGCATCTTAAATCCCCCAGGAAATAACAGTGAGAAAGGAAAAGCTTGTGTAGATCGGCATACTCACAACAACCATGTATACAGGAATATTCCGATGCCTGTACGTGCATATATATATATATATATATATATATATATATATATATATATATTAGCTGCAACCTGAATATAGACCTTAAATGGAATTTGATGTGCATGTAACCGTAGTCGCTGTCCTAGTGATGAGAGTCAAGGAGATCAACTAGGGCAGAATAGTGGAACTTACAGTCTAATATATGATGCCTATTTCACTGATTAGAGCTGCAGGGAGCAGCACAGGTTAATCAGCTGCCGAGCTCCCGGCCCTGACACAAATTAAACATCTGGGTATAAGCTCATCTGGATGAATATCTGGGGTTTGGAGAGGAAGAGAGGAAAGATGGGGTGAAAAATATAGGGAGAGAAAGGTACTGATAGGAGCTAAGCAGGATAAAGAGGTCAGAATTCAGCTGCTGTTTGCTTAAAGCACCACAGTTGGCAGATAAATACCAGGGGGAAAAAATCAGAAAAAAAATCAGGACTGAAGGCTGTAAGAATAATTTACGTTTTAAAATACTTTAAAAAAAATTTACAATATTTACATATTCAAGATTTTAAAAATCCACATTTGAAAGTTCTATCAATTCTATCTAAAGTCTATCAAAATGTGCATATACTATTTATTTATTTCTTCTCTGAATTAAATACAACCGCTGCAGGACACTTTTTTAATTATTAAAAATTCTGCTCATGATAATACACAGTTACTTTATATTTGATTACTTTAAAATATAGTAATTATGTCATGTATAAAAGTTTGGACACCCTTCCTGTTGTAAAGTCTCAGAATTTAATTAACTTGTTATGCCTAAATTGACTCATTCAGACTTGTTATGCCAGTCAAGAACTGTCATTAGGTATAACAATTCCACTCTTCAAACCTTGTGAAAACTCTTAACAACCATGGGCTCCTCTAAGAAGCTTACTGAAAATCTGAAACTGAACCTAATTATTGCCTAAAAAGCAGGAAAAGGCTATAAAAAAAATATCAAAGCACTTCCAGTTTTCACGGTTTGAAATGTCATTAACAACTGGCAGTTAAGGAGTGGAACTTCAAAAAAGAACTGTCTATATGCAAGTCAGACAGGCAAATCATATCTCCATATAACACTAAGAACCTGCATGAAGTTTTATCTGACACAGAAGTGGTTCTTTACAGTTCTACTGTGCAGTGCTGCTTGCAAAATCATGATCTGCATGGAAGAATCATCAGAAGGAATCATTAGCTGCAACCTTATAACAAATGTGAACATGTATGCAAAACAACATCTAGATAAGCCAGAGGTATTTTGGAAACAAGTTCTATAGACTGATAAAGTAAAAATGGAACTCTTTAGCTGCAATCAGGTATATTTGGAGAAAAAAAGCATCAGCATTAGATGAAAAGAACGTTTTGCCAACTGTTAAGCATGGAGTAACAAGAATAGAAAGTCTTTATTCCTTACTAGACATCACACAAATAAATGATTCTAATATCATTCTAATATCCAAATAAATATTAATATAGTCACATTTATATTACATAAAGCCCCCTTAAAACCATGGCATTATCTTTCTGTCTTCCTAAGGTGTCTGTGCTTAGATAACAGACATGAGGCTGAAAGTTTCATGAGGACTATAAAAATCTATTCTGTGATGAAGCCACTAAAGCATCTGGAGGTGAGGGAGATGAGAGGTACAGATAGTGAGAGAGGAACTGGGAGAAGATGCATCTATGACCATGATGTCTAAAGTAAAGGCAGGCGACTATAACTTTTAATAACTACCTCTAGCCTAGCTTATCTCAGCAAGGACAGAAACACTGTACATGCTGTCAGTTGTTATCGCAACTGTGTCCAGGCCCAGCACCTACACAGAATGCTTTTGAGCTTATGCATACAGTAAGGAGCTGATGTAATTTCACACTCATACACACCAGAAAATCAAAGATAAACACAAGTACATCACATACACATGCTCATGCATTATACACACAATGCAGGGTGCAAAGAAAATACAATGAGCCAACTATAGTATACCTGTCTGAAAGTGTTAGCATTATATTCTGCATGCCAGGTGTAGTACTAGATCAAGCTTCCCAATTAGATAAACCATCATTTCATTGCATAGACTACTCTAGAACCTTTCTGACAAGAAAACATACAAACAAGCCAAAAAGGTCACCTCCTATTCATATCTGTATTTGTATCTTTTTAGAACACATTATTTGTTTATTCTGAATAATGTACTCGTATTCTGTTACATCCCTAATACATACAAACCTGAAATGCAATGCCAGAGATACCACAAACACACATACACACACAACAAAGCCCAAGACACACACTCATGAGCAGTATCATCTCTAATAACCGAGCTCATTGAAGCGTAGTTGAAAATGACTTTGGAGGATTGACACATTAAGGATAGTAGGTGGGATTGTGCAGGTGTCGGTAGGAGGAGAAGGCTCGATTGTGTTTGAGCGAGAGACAATGCAAGAGAGTGAAAGAAACACAGAGAGACACTGATTCTTCACACATTTACACAATGTTCCCTATATGCTGTCTTTTTTTCCGCTCACCCTTGAGATGACCGCATGAAATGAGAAACAGGTGCTGAGAGAGAAAATATGAAACACTCATTTCGAGAAGGAAACAACTGAAAGCAGGTTGTGTGTAGTGCATGAGCAGTAGCTAGGGTACACGTGAGAGTAGGGAGATGTTCAGGCTGACTGCACTTTCAGGACAATATACAGTGACTAGGTCAGTGCACTGCAAACACTGAACATAGAAATAGTAACAGAAAAGAGTGGAAAAATGAAAAATGGAGCACAATGTGGGAAAATTTAGAGAAAGTACTATATGTCTTAATGCATCTCCGGAGGACTAGTGGTTAGGCCACAGTGCTCTCACTGCTGTGGCCTGGGTTCGATTCCTAAAACAACGCAATCATTTAACTTTTGTGTGACACTTTTTGTTTTAGAAATTCTGTATGCAAGGGAGTGTCAATGGCCATGAATACTGATGTCTTTCACACCTGGGGAGATAATGACCCATCCCCTAATGGGTCAACCAAGGTGGAATGCCACTGTGGAAACTAAAAGAAAGAATTTGAGGAGACTAAGGGGCCGTTTACACGACAACGTATTCAGCCAAAAGCGGGAAACTTTTTATGTGTTTTGCCTGTTCGTTTACACGACAACGGCGTTTTGGGGACTGAAAACGCATATTTTTGAAAACGGGTTTCAAAGTGCATGTTTTTGAAAACGCCGTCGTTATCGTCTCCATGTAAACACCCAATACGGGAATCTTTGAAAAAGGTGACATCATGCGCGTGTGTAGTACGTGTTAGTAATGTAGACATGCGCAGTACGTGTAAAGGCAAGCGCATACATAATACAGCATTTTTGGCAGTTATCGCAGATATGTGTAAACGCAAATCATTTTGAAAACGTTGACGTGTACACGTGAAACTTTTTGAAAACGCAAGAGAAAAACTTTTCAGTTTTTGAATACATCGTTGTCATGTAAACGTAGCCTTACAGAAAGAATGTTTTTTTGTTTGTTTGTAGTTTATTTACAGCATAGTGCACGATATAAACAGTATAAAAAGTGATGGTCAAAAGCACATTTTTGAGCACACAGATTTTGAACACACAGTCACGCACCTTTGTGCCATTACTGGAAACAATGTATGTATAAAAATAAATAACAGGATCAAAGAAACTGTATTATCACTAATTTCAACGCTAATCATTATCACTACTAATAAAAAAACAAACAAAAACGATTTCTGTAATGCCAAACATGCACATATACTTTATGTATTATCACACAGAACATAAACAAAATTAAACAAACATCTGTAATTAATTACGAAAAAAATGACTTTGAAATTATATCCTCCGCTGGATCAAGTTGCTCATCAAAATGCAACCGTTCATCATTGGAGTCGCGTTCTTCGTCTGAAGAAAAGGTGAACCCTTCCTCACTGTCCAGGACCATCTGGAGAGCTTCCTCATGCCATCATCCAAAAGCAATGAAAAGTCAATAAATCTGATGAAGCTTGATGCCATGTTTATCGCATCAATGGGAGCGTTTATGAGGTTTGTGTGTCTCATGCAGGTCATTACCATATGAATAGCACGTTATGCGGGTGGTTGTGTCTAGATCAGCGCTAATGAGCTGAGACAGAAAAACTGTACCTATTGTTAGTTTCATTCACAATACTTAATCAAATAATATTTGTTTTGGATTTGAATCAGTTCATTTAAAATAGACATTCCAAGGTTTCTATAGACATATTTCTCATGTCAGTGCGACAGTTATATGCTGAGTTTCGCTTCATTTCTGTGACGTGCTCCAGATAGAAGTTCACAGAGATGGATGCAGCAGAAAGTGCATTCTGTTTTCTGTATTTTACAAAATCACAAAATTTTGTTTTTATTGTGAGTGGACACACATAAAAGTAGACCCTTTACAGTTTCGAATGACGTCTTTATCTTTTCTGTATGGCCATAAATGGCAGAGTATTTTAACTCATTGCTGTTGCTATAAGAAAAAAAATCCATGTGATCCTGCAGGCGCCTCCGTCGTCACCTAGATGAGGTAAATGATGCTTATAGTAGCCTAAGATACAGACTCAACTAGTCAGTAGCATAGCTAATGCCTGCCTTAAACTATACACACAATCCATATATTTATAGTGAAAGATTCATGATGTGATTCATGATTTTGGTGCTAATTTGTTGTTTGTTGCATTTATATTTTCCTGTGAGAAGATAGCAGTTTTGTACCACACTGTCATCACATTGCTAAGTTATTCAGGATGGATTTTTCCTTTAATTCCACATAAAGCTTTCACTTGTTAAACGTTCTCTTGTTTTAAGATGATGAGCAATACCTCCAAATTGCACACAGTGGGTTGACACTTTGAAGAAAATCCCTAGTCTATGTTTTAAATTCTATATGTCTATGAGCTGTTCTGGTCCTCTATCTTTATAGTAAAGACACACGCAAGTTTATGTTCCTTTGAGATCTTTAGCCCAAAGTTATGTGCCTTCTGATAGTCTATTAACTTGAAAAGAAAAGAAAATCTTTAAACTCATTGGAAGAGTCAAACATAATGGTCTAACTTTAACAAAATGGACTATCTCCTTTAACAATAGGTACATGGTCCATCTTCTGAGATCATATCCTGTTGAGCCCTCTTCTGCATTCTTTCTTGGTGCTTATGAAAATCATTTCTCCCAGAAATTAATACTTAACCAAAAGTAAAAGTATAAAACTTTAAGGCCCCTTCAAGGCACTATTACTCTTGCATGAGGGCAGGGAGTTTTTTAGGTCACTCTCTAGACAGACAATGGCAACACATACTATCAAACCAGCTGACTAGTGTTGACTGTGGCCTGAAATCATGACTCACACTGCGTTCACCTCGGGACCTTCTCCTGTCTCTCTCAGAATGACAAATTCATGCAGCTGATGATGGGATAGAGGGATGGAAGGATGAGCTGTCGTCTCGACCATGATGGAGCGCTACATGGTTTGAGACAGGTTAGGCGCCTTTTGGGCTGCTGATGGTTTAGGTTAAGTGTCCTCTGCTCTGATGCAGGCTCACAGAATGGGCAGAACGGTTGTGTGTGAATTATTGAAAGCTTAGGGATGTGGAGAGAGGCAGATAGATGGGAAAGGGAAGGAGGGTGGAGGATACGGACAGCTGTCCCAGCATGTTGCAGACATACTTCCGGGCCATCTGTGCGGGAGTTGTTCCCTCAGGAGAAGAGCATCAGATACAAGGTGACATCTGAGGGATATACAAGATGAAGGATTCATTTTTTGTCCTAAATCCACTAGATTGATGAACAGTATGTCCTGTCCTGTCTGGTTAATCCAATCCTCTCCTACTATCTGTATATATTTCCATCTAATCTATATATCTATGACATCCTTATTACTATTATACTTAAATGATTTATGAAAAAAAAAACAGCATGCAAATGTGTAGGTTCTCTCAAATTTGGTTACTTGTCAATTCACACCAACCAGCCAGCTCATACAACAGGTACCAACCAGGGAGGTGAAGGTTCCACTGAGACCCATGATACCAGCCAAATGCATATTTTTGAACTGCTGCTCATGCTGCATCACAGGGCAATGTAGGAAAGTGGAATTGGAAATCTGCCCTCTTCAACATACATGAGTTCATGCTTCAACATACATTTTGCTGCCTTGGCTCCCAAGTACGTATGGCTGTGGCATCGCTGGGATTCAAACTCAAATTTCGCCAAACTGAATGTACATAGCCTGATATATCACACAGCTACATGAAAAGGACATCCCAGCCATTGCCCAGTCTTTCTCTGGCTGACCGTCTCATGGTAAGGCTGCAAAGGGTCTGCAGATTGGATCTTATCAGAGGAAAACTGATAAGGAAAAAAAAAACATGGCCACTTACATAAGCTAGCTGTCACATCCAGTTCCACTGCTAAACCAGGAGCACCTGCTTCTCAAGCCAATCCGGACCCAGACGTTACAACGCTCACACTCACCTGACCACTAACACACCTGTTTCCTGTTTATCTTTCAACTTTGTGTATTTAAATAAGCCATCTATTCCTATTGTTTGCAAGATTTTGCCATCTTTTCAAGTAGCAACTCTGAGTATGTTACGCTTGTTTTTCTGGTTTTGACCTTTCTGTTTTCTCCATGTTTTTGATCCTGTATTGCTCTGTTTACCTCATTGCTTGACCTTTGTATGTTTTTGACCACGATTCTGCCTGTCAACTTGGATTTTTAACAAATATTAAGCTCTCACTTATATCTACCTGTCTGACACTAGTGCTTGTTGGCAACTGTGTGGATATAAAGGGCTCAGAAACTTTAATACTGCTTGCCTCCTAAATGGTAACTGGGGGGGGAAAACTGTATTCAAATAATTACCCTTCCAATTATCCAACTATCCTCCTATATTTAGTGATCTTAAAGAATACCATGCACAAATAGAAACAGAAACTGGGACTGGGGATGGTCAATCAAATGGCTTTTCCTTACTTAAAGGTGTGTGTGTGTGTGTGTGTGTGTGTGTATATATACATATATATATATATATATATATATATATATATATATATAATTTCACTTTTTTTTTACTCTGCAACTTCGAAGAATGCTTAAGCTCTGCCCACTTGGCACAATTAAAATCATTTTTCAGTATAAAAAAATATTACAACATGGTGTTTTCTTGGTTGAACAATAAAGACAATTCAAACAAACTGTTTATTCTGACATCAGCCAAAGACCAGATTTTTGGTTTTCATCAGATCTGCAAATTTACACATATTTAATTAGATACAGCCTTATTTGCATGTTCCAACAAGTCCTACAAATGTTCCAACAATCTTGTCTACAAACAAGTATTGTTTAAAAAAAAATCAGCAATCATCTAGGAAGGACTGACTGTGATATGTTTTTTTTTTTATTTATATTTCTAACAAAATTACCCTATTCACTTGCAGTGTCTTGCTTTAAATTCTTTTGTGTCCCATTACAAATCACCTACAAATACACATCCATAGCAATAGAAATGAATTTAATGGCCAGCCTCACATCGTGATTGATGCCAACTTTTAAGTTGAATTGAACATTTTGTTGCCGCTCTGCTTCCACATGTTGACAGTAGAACAGTGACAAAGGAGATTTCTCTGAAAGAACCTGACTTCCACCTTTTTTTCTCTCTCTCTTCCCCTTCCAGTTATCTGTTGCTTTCTCCCTGAACAGTCGGCTGCCAGAACCATTTCACTAAACTTTTAACTTGAGTGGCTTCCACACTGAGGAGGAAAAATTCTGACAAGGATTTGAGAAGTTTTCTTTTCTCTGTTGTGGCACTCAATTTTTTTTTTTTTTTTGAGAGCGAGTGCGCACAAAGAAAAAAAAAAAGCTTCTTTATCTCTTCATTGAAATGTAGAAAGAGACTTTCCTCAAGACGCATACCACAATCAGATAAGTGATCTAGGGTTCAGGCTGTGAAACACAGCGATCTGAAACAGGAAATGTGTGCACTGGCATACCAACATCCCAACATTCGGAAAGTTTAGGGGCCCTTAGTAGGCGCCCTATTGAACACCGTCCAATTATACACCCAATCTCAGACAACCCACTATTCGATTACCAACAAATTACTACCTAATTTCACTCAAAACATTTGCTTAAAGAATATGCTCCTGTCTTTTTATAATATTTTCTTCTACATATATTCATAATTTGGATCTTGGAATAATATTTGGAAGTGACTTTCCTTACATTTACTTTACAGGACTTAGTAGTACCCACTGTGATTAACCCAAGTGAATCTTCTTAGACTTATTTGTAATTTTATTTCTTAATAGTTCTAGCTACACTATGTGGATGGATATCATTTGGTGCCCAGCTGTGAGTGCCTGGGAAGGTTCAAAATCACAAATTCTCACCATGGAAAGAACCATGTAAATGTTTTCCATGGATATTTTAATAGCTAAATAAACTGTCTTTAAACAGAGATGACATTTTGAATTCAGCTGTGAGACTAAACCATCTTTAATTTATTTGCATCCTAATGATATAACCACTTAAAGCAGTACTACATGGATCAAGGAGAAGAGTGTGTATCCAGGTGAAGAGGTATTTGGACACTATCTAAAACTGCTTACAATTTACAAAGAAAATAATGCAAGCCTAGAGCCAAGCAGTTGAGTTAAGACTCAAGACTGGCTCTTCATAGTCAATATCCAAACAGTGGTCAAAACACAAGCTGACAGAGTCGGTATGGGCAAATCCATGATCAAAATCCAGTGAGACAGGCAAAAGTCAAAACTGGAGAACTATAACAACAGAGGGAAAAACATGCAAGGAACTGAAAACTAGAATACAGCTCAGAATTGCTGAAAGCTTTGTATTGGTCTGAGGGAAGACAGGAGCTTTACCTATTACTCATTTTTTAAATATTTCCAAGGATGGACAATATGATAAATTCATTAGCTAGGTAAATAAAAACTCTAGTGTGCTTACCCAATCAAGAGTGATGGCTAAAAAGTGGTAACTAGCTAGTTAGCTAGTTAAATGCATTAATACAGAGTAAGGGAAACAAATGAGTATATGATCATGTATCAAATCGTGTCAGCAAGATCAAAGTTTCATGGTTGTGGTATTCTTGAAACCTTGAACAATTTAATGCCCAATATCAGCTCAAGTGAGGAGCAGCACCACTGAAATGTATATTTTGAGCTGTAAATACATTCAAAAAACCAGAGAATGCATTTTGAATTCAATATTAAATACATAAGTATGACAATTTTAATTCATTAATAGTACCTTCCTTTTAAATTTAACAAAAAAGATGAGACAGCATTTTAATAAGAGAAATTGTTTATCTTGAAGGCCGAATTTTATATGAGTAAAGTTATGAAGAGCACTTACTTAAAGTGAACCACTAGTGGAATAGTTGGGTGAGTACTCAGCTTATCATTTCTTGAGAGCATTAAATGAAAAAAATATCAGCATTATTAATTAATGCAACAATTTTTGGCTTCATTCAGTTGCGCATGAAATTGGTAGTCACCAAAATATAGGATGTGCTGGATCAAGTGCTATTTTATAAGCTGTTGTATTAAGGTGGAAGGCATCATGTAGAATGAAACCAAATTTGCAGTGATTAATGTGATAAATACAGATTTCCATTCATAAATATTCATGTAACTTTAAAACTCATGTAAGTCGGTATCCATAATATGTGCAAAATGTTTATGTTTAAAAGTAAAGCGCCCAGAATTTTGAAATGATCCTTGCAATGATTTCCATCCCACACACCCAATAGAATTATTACCCAAAACACAAACACTCTCTAGTCCCTGCAAATGAAAACCCTTACTTCATTACTGCCCCATCCGGCAGGTTGATGAGGTTTTATCATGATTGCAGCTAAAACAAAACAAGTACCTCTTGACAGCCTCTGGATTGGAAATGTCTCGCAATTTCCATACTGTCTTCCTCATAGAGCATCTGATGAAGTTCACCATTTACTGTTGTGACAGGAGCTAAATTAGAGGTCTCCATCACACAATGGGAAGCCGCACACAACTTTAATTAAAAAGGTAGTAATTTGAGAAGTGTTAAATGGAGCTTGGCTAAATAACAAAACGGGTGAATTGCAAAATGTGGCCTAAAGGTATTAAAAGAGGGATTGAGAATTCTCCAGATACAGCATTCTATGAGAATTCTCATGAATAAAATTTGGATGGGAGGATCAAGATCTATCTTTTATAAACCAAAGTTGATAACTATGCATAGGTTTTTTTTGTTTGTTTGTTTTGGGTTTTTTTTAAGTTTGTAATTCCTTTCCACTGGTAAACAGCATCCATATTTTGACATGGTCATTACTAGGCCATGGCTGTCACATTAGAACTACACTTCACATGACATGTAGCAGTTATTAACCCACAAATTCAAATGGGATTACAGCATGTTACTGTCATTTCACTGTATAAAGACAGAAAAAGCGCAATGGCCGTTTATGTCAGTTCTAATGCAAGTCATTGTGATATTTATGACGCTTTGAGGTGTTCTTTCTGAGTCATACATGTACAAAACATTATGAAATGGCAATGTAATAATAATAATAGCAACAACAAAAAATGCCCATGAAGTGCAAGTGATAAGTTGCCAATAAGTGGCAAGACAGTCATATTCCAAACACGAAACATGAAAGCGTCTCAGGGGAAATCTAGTGTCACACTGGTTTTTTCTCCCTCACGCTCGCTTGCAGGTGAATTTTAAGTCCTCGAAAAGGTCACAGACATCAGGTAAGTCCTGCTCTAAAAGGCCCTAGTGCTGTTCTATGCGCTGACCTGTGAAATATCAAGGCATCCGGCACGGCTGAAACGATACGACTTGAAAGGCTTTCAGCGGTCGCCTCTGGACAACCCCGACGGGAGAAAGCCAGCAAGGTGGAGGAAAATCAGTGTGGGTGGTTCACACACTGTTGTGTTTGTGTGTGTTTGTGTGTGAGATGTGTTATCTTGTGTAATAAAAGAGAGAGAGATTTAAAATGCCTGTTTTTTTTCCTAGGTTGCAATTTATGTATGTATTTAACAGTTGTATACAACAAAAATACTAATGTTTAATAAGGATTATAGACAATATTTATGAAATAGACATGTTTGTGTGTACTTGTTTGTGTGCATGTATGGTGTGAATGCAAATAAAAGATGTGAGTCATCAAAAATTCTAATTATTTTTTGAACATTCAATGGAAAAATTAAATGAAAAAGACTTATTTTGGTATATAAATATGGGTCATTTCACCTGAACAGAACACGAAGGGTAATGAAATGAGATGACACTAGAGCTGTTGATTGTCCATGCAACCCAGAGCACTGAAGGACTCACCTAATTTTTCCTCTGCAGAGATATTAAAGACTTTCTGAAACTATGTTCCTCCACTCAGCGTCTTAATACAGAATACTGTTCCATGCAATAGAATTCTGTAATTTGGCTGAAATACCATCATGACGCTGATGTGGAGCTGTATAATAATCAGCTCAATGATCCAGAAAGTACAACTTCAACACTGAAGAGCAGAAATTGTACTTTCAGTGAATCTAAATATTTCAATAAAATTCTATCCTTAGAAGGAATGAATACAAACAAGGTAATATGTATAATTTTGTAAAGAATACAAAAAAAAGATATTTATACATAGATACCAATAAGAGGTGCACTATTTATTTATTTATTTGTTTGTTTGGTTTGTTTGTTTGTTTATCTAGTTAATTAGTTAGTTAGTTATGGAAAAATTTGCCAGGAAGCTTCAGATTCAGACTAGGAGTGTGCATTGAGACAGTAATCCTGCAGGACGAAACAAAAAAGCCACTCAAGCACACTTTTCTTTTTACTTTTATGCAGCACTTGAAAGGCACAAGTAGGTTTGCCAGGTTTCAGCAAAATTCCAACCCCATCTACAGTGAGGGAAAAAAATTATTTGATCCCCTGCTGATTTTGTACGTTTGCCCACTGCCAAAGAAATGATCAGTCTATAATTTTAATGGTAGGTTTATTTGAACAGTGAGAGACAGAATAACAACAAAAAAATCC
>CM075028.1:9025840-9038690 GCA_037576675.1 Pangasius sanitwongsei
TTGTTATTCTGTCTCTCACTGTTAAAATAAACCTACCATTAAAATTATAGACTGATCATTTCTTTGTCAGTGGGCAATCGTACAAAATCAGCAGGGGATCAAATAATTTTTTCCCTCACTGTACATCTCAAAAACCATATAAAAATACTTGAAACTAGCCCAAAAAGTTTGGGCATTGTACAAGGGAGACACTTTTTTCTTCATTTTCACAGTCTTTACATGGGAATCAAGTTAACAGTGGAGCACACATTTCTGATTTATTTATAAAGCTGCTGCTCCATATCTCTGCTGGGGTCTCCAAAAAATAATCATTTAATTAATTCCTGGAGAAACATACAGGCATTACAATGATATTCTGCTTCAAGGACCCCATTCTGACTCATAGCTTCACTCTGAGTGCATCTCAGCTTCAGATTAGATTATTATATTCTGTCCAGCAAACTTTTCTGACCTTTCTGGAATGTTTGCCTGATTTTTGGAAAGACATAGTTGTTTTGAAACGTAGTTAGCTTGCTTACCCATTAGAGAGTCACATTAGATAGAAGATAGAAAGCTTCCCAGAAAGGTCCACAGGGCATCTTTTTCAGGAGTTGAATAAAGTTATGTTCTGCAAATTGCAATTTGCTGTTATAATTTCAGGTATAGACAATTTTCTGAATAGGGATACAGATAGAAATATTTGGAGCACTAAACAGATAAAGACAGTCGCACTGCATTACAACCCTAATCCTTAGTTCCTTAATGCATCAGTGTTCTAATAATAAACACTGGTATTTTGTCCACCAAGATTAACCAATATAGGAAAATATGGCTATATAATATATAAACCAATATAAGAAAATATGGCAAAAATCTCACTAAAACTGAGTAAACTGTATATGCCGTGACTCACACAGAATTTTCACTGTTAGTCTTTCCTCTTTGCTATAACAGTCATTAAAATTTTACATGTAAATTCTTCATAGTGTGTGTGTGTGTGTGTGTGTGTGTGTGTGCGCGAGTGTGCATGAAGCCAGGTGGACTGGTGTCGCATCCACAGCGAACTGAAGATGAAGATTACTGAAGATGAATGAATGAAGGATTTGTTGTTGTTGTTTACACATATTTCTCACATTCTGCAAATCCTTGGATATTATGAGTAAAATAAAACACTGGCTCTAAAACCATGAACATTCTCCTCGAAATGAAATATTCACAACAACATGGCACAAACACATATATGAACTTCTAGAACAAATTATGTTCCCTTTCGATACTACACTCGTACTGCGTCGCTAGGTGCTATGGGGAAAACTCCTTTTTCTCCGATGACTGAAGCCTTTACAATCACGCAGTGAAACTGCACGGCCATTGGTTCATGCAGCGAACCAATGGCTCAGCAGCGTAACTGCACGCGCCTATGGCAAGGATGCCTGCCAGAATGGGAGGAGCCATCTGGCTATATAAGCGGGCATTGTGCCATAGGATCTCAGATCAATTCTCCTTCAGCGACGAGCAGCCTTCAAGGAGCTGCGTAGTGCGACAGACCTGGCCCTTCGGGCCACGAAGGCGACGGCTCAGGCCATCGGGAGGTCAATGGCCAATTTAGTGGTGTTGGAGTGCCACTTATGGCTAAACCTGACGGAGATCAAAGAGGTGGACAAAGTTCCTTTCCTCGATTCTCCAGTTTCTCCCACGGGGCTGTTCAGTCCCGCCGTCGAAGGGTTCGCTGAGCACTTTACTGCTGCGCAGAAGTCGCAGGCACTGTGACACTTCTTGCCGATGCGTTCAAGCTCTGCGAGTGCCACCAATTGCCCTAAACCTGCCCCAACGCAGCAGCCGGCTAGATCTGTGCCTGCGCCTGCTCAGCCTACTCAACAGCCTGAGCCTCTGCAGCGCTCCTGCTCGGCCAGACGGCACTCATTTCTGAGACTCCAAGGACCCCGGCCCAAGTTGACGCTTGATCCTGCGCCTCGGGCGTCGTCCTGATTTACTGGACAGGAAGAGGAGGGGACAAAGTCTCGCTGTCGCCGGACCACCCCCGAAACGATCTCTGTTATGCCCCCAAGCACCCCGTTCTGTTCCGGGTGCCGGTGGCGATGTGTTTGTAAATGCTGTTGTGGATACTGGGCCCGTTCTGTAAGCGCCCACACAAGCAGCTGCTGTTATAGCAAAAACAATAAAACACAAACATCTTCAGACAGAGAGCATACCTCGAGTTTGGGCCTAACGAATCCAAGGTCGTCCTGAAGCCGAGGCATGGTTATGTTCCTAAGATGCTCTACACGCCGTTTAGAGCACAGGTTATCTCTCTCTCTCGGCGCTTCCTCCATCAGAAGAAGATCCGGAGTTGAGCCTTCTCTGCCCTGTCAGGGCACTGAGAATTTACATCGAGCGTTCCGCTCCATTCAGGCAGTCGGAACAACTCTTTGTGTGCTTTGGCGGCCGCACCAAAGGGTCTCCGGTCTCAAAGCAGAGAATTTCTCGATGGCTAGTTGACGCTATTGCGCTGGCATACTCCTCCCTGGGCCTCCATAGCCCCATAGGAGTTAGAGCCCATTCCACTCGGGGCGTAGCCTCGTCTTGGGCATGGTCTAGCGGGGTGTCCATGGCAGACATTTGTGTGGCGGCTGGCTGGGCCTTGCCGTCCACGTTCGCCAGGTTTTATAGCCTGGACGTTCCGGCCTTACAGGCTCGGATCCTTTCTGCCTAGGGACACATGCCTGTTTATGACCGGCGTATTCCTAGTGCGTTCTTGGCCCTTTATAAAAGGTGCTGAGACGACACGGGATTATTGGGAACGATTATCCTAGGCTGGGTTGACCTCAGTGAGCTCAGCCCTCCTGAGATACGGGAACGAGTACTGCGTTGCAGGCCGTGCCATGACGTTGCACTCTCAGAGTCGTCACTTCAGTCGAATTGACCTGAGATCCTATGGCGCAATGCCCACTTACATAGCCAGATGGCTCCTCCCATTCTGGCGGGCATCCTTGCCATAGGCACGTGCAGTTACGCTGCTGAGCCATTGGTTCGCTTTATTGCACTGCATGAACCAATGGCCGTGCAGTTTCACTGCGTGATTGTAAAGACTTCAGTCATCGGAGAAAAATGAGTTTTCCCCATAGCGTCTAGCGACGCAGTACTCATTCCCGTATCTCAGGGAACCGAGGTTACGTTAGTAATCGAGTACGTTTTCCTCCCTGATAAACTGAGAGCAATGCAAATGTGTGTAACAAACAAAGAAGGTAGCAAATGTAATAGAAATGTAGTGAATTATTTATTAACATACTTTTGTACTGTTTCTTTTCTCACCAGTAGGAAAAAGAAATCTAATAAATACGCGATGAGAAAGAATGAAGGAAACAAGAAAAAAACAAACATTCAGGATATGATACAATACTTTATAATACAATATGATATGGCACCTTAAGATATAATATGATAGGATACAATTTGATACATTAAATAAATAATTGAATAAACAAACAAACAAACAACCTCACTTATTTTTGAATTCGGCTTTACTGGAGATATTGACATTGTATTTATCATCTCTACCAACATGTTTGAGATAAGAAATGTGTTACCTGTTTAAATGATTTAATAAAATGGCCTTGAAAATTCCCACAAACATTATACTCATGCAAACACTTCAGTATATCTTTCCATCGGTGCATTATATTGTCTAAACATTTAAATGTTTACAGTGAAATCTGACTATTTCTTCTTTCATTCTGTAGCTGTTGGCAGAGTTGTAGAGAAATGTAGAGAAACGCTATATAATATTTCATATATTTTTTTATATTTTCATGCATTCAATATTCTCAAAATATGGCTTAATAGTTGATCGTAAAATTTGGAATTTTTACAAAAATTTACAAGAAATTTTTGCAAGAAATTTTACAAGAAGTTCGTAATAAGATTGAAGTTCAGTAAAATGTGTATTGTGTTTTGAGTTTTGAAGCAAAAAAGAACTGAGCTTCACTTATTGGAAACCATATATGCCATTAAAATGTATTGCAAAACTGCACAACTATAAATATATTTTTGTACGGTATTTGACTGCAGGTCAAAATAGTAATTACTTGATAACCTGCATTTGCTATGTATGACATGTAATCATTAAACTTGTGTAAAAATTAAGTAATGTTTGAAAACTGGGCTGAAGTAACAAATGAATATATGAAACTGTAATACTGCAATGTAAAATAATTCACAGTTTGGTCAACATAGAGTGACATGCTAAATGTGCGAAAAATTAAACTCGGTACTAAAGAAATTCTTAATGAAAATGCTAACATTATATATATGTGTATGTATATATATATATAAATATATATATATATATATATATATATATATATATATATATATATTACACACACTCACTGTAAATTTAAGACCATTCTTATTTAACCTTCTCAAAGCCTAACAGCATAGATCTTCACTGGCACCATAATCACTAACACCAACTTTATTTTCCCACAGGCTAGTGTTTTGCTAATTACATTGAAATAATTAGGGTCATAACGCAAGAGTAAGATTCTTAGCTAATGACTTAAAGACAGACAACTGTTGGATTTTATCTTCTAACCCTCAAGATAGAGCTCCAACAGTTTCTAATGGCCTGGCACATTAATGTTAATTATTGGATAATTTCCCCGGAAACATTCCAGAGCAGTGTTTATGAAGGGAAGGGTTTTTAATGTTTACAAAACTGAACTTTATTCAATCAACATGAACTTCATAACCTGTTGTTTCATTTGTGCCTAATGTTTGTTCTGCTCTAACACTCCTGCTGAACACATGCCTTGAAAACCTCCCGAAGACATTAATCCTGTGTTTTAGAGCAGTTGGGAGCCGATACCTCAAACTGTTCAACTGGCTTCAACTGGCTTGTTGTATTTTAATTTAAATCCTCTGTTGTATTTTTGCATTTATACCAATTCTGATTGGTCAGTAATTGTTGCTTAATTTTCTATAACAACAGCTCTAACAACAGTCCAGGCTTTAAATTAAATCACAGATTTATGTGTTCTAATATGTTACTGGGTCAGTTTCTTGGAAATCTGCCAAGCTGCATTCATTTTATTGAGATCAAATATATACACACACACATAAATTCATCAAACTCAAAATCAAAATCCAACCAGTCCACATCAACCACCAAACCACATCACATTAGGCTGCATAAATGTACAGTCTGAGCTAGAAAGAAATCAGCCACAGCCTGACTCCTTCATACCATTCTGCATATCTTCCTTACAACCATTGGTGGTGCTGATGCACTTAGTTCCACATCAAACCACCTTCTCCAAGTCCATTTGTAATTAAATAATTAAACAGACTTTGGATTGTTGTTGTTGTTGTATGTCCCTACCCATGATCCATAATTTGTAGACATAAAATATAAAGAAAAAACGACAAAAAAGGTGTTTCACTTATATTGACTAACACCCCAAGACAGAGCCACACATATTTAACCTCACACACCAAAACGACTGATCTGTCTCCACCATTTAAGGTCACACCGTTCATTATAACGGACATGTAGTTTTTTGGAACTCCTCTCAGGCTGGTGGGACTCCTCTGACCTTTCTCTAAAAGTCAGCAGCTGTCTAGACGTTGCAAGGCTGCTGCAACTATCCCAAGCCACACAGAAAGTATGTGAACGTAACAAAACAACAATCTCAATTAAAAATTGGTCGAGGAATGAAGAACAATTCAGTGCAACATGATACAAGACACATTTTGGAGCGATGGAGCGATTGGAGTTCAGCTGTTTCTCGACACATGCTGTGTTCCTGAGCTGGAACAGCAGAAGGAGGCCGGGCAAGTCCCAGCAGGCCTAATTTGTGGAAAGCTGAATATTATCATGGCCGCCCTCGTTTTGTCAATATGGAATCCCCGGGCTGTGCCAGCCATCGGTATGATGCATTGCGGCTCCAGCTGCTCGGAGACAGAGGATTTTAGGGGCTTTGTGGCACTCAGGCTGTCTGGAGTTTGGGTCTGTATTGCTGAGTTTTAAAGTAAAGCAAAGCACCTGCTCACCTTTTCACTAGACTTGTGAACTCCGCTGACACTTTCTACCTATAAATCATTATCATTGTACTTAGAAAGTTTTGGTAATAATCTTATAGTTATATTGCTTTGTAAGCATTTTATAGAGTTTATTTATCACCCCATAATGCTCCTATAAGAATGACAGTCATAAAGATTTATGAATACTGGCTTCATAGAAAGTGTTACTAAAAGTGTTTTGTTGTGGTTTGCAGTCTTCGTGGAGTCCTTAATTTCAAAACAAAGTTGCAGTTATTGCTATCGTCGTTGTTTTTGCACTGTAGTGTATAATAGCGGTGGTGGAGGATATGAAAAAATAGCATAATACAAAACAATACATAATATGTTTGACCATATTTAGCTTTCCTGAAATTTGCTAAGAAGTTGTAGCATAAAAAAAAAGTGCTGAAATACAACTGGTTAAAACCTATGTCCTGTGATTCCTGTATTCCTAATGCATCACAGATATATTACATAGAATACATAATGCCTTGTAGTGCCTGGCTGAGCCCTCCATAATTGCTCATACATAGCTATAAACATACCTAACACTTTATTAAGCATTAGTATATGTAAGAAATAACACACGATTTTCGTTGTCACTTGTAACCTAAACAACAGTTTCTTGATTTGGGAAAGCATTGTTGTTTGAAACATACAGTAGCTATCCTGCTCGCACAGGCACATTAGACAGAAAATGGAAAGCTTGCCCAAAAATTCCACAAGACGCCTGGTTTAGGAGTTGAATAAAGTTATGCTCTGCAAAAAAAAAAAAACTATTTGATGTTAGAATTTGTGAATGGAGGAGGACTTCTTTTTCCAGCAACCCTGTTTTTTTCAGTGTTTTCCAGTGTTTTTACGGCATAGTTTAGAGCAAACATTGAAAAAAGAAAAAGCTTCCGGTCCAGACCACGCCGATTTCCAGTTTAAATCTGAATATAAAAACAGATACAATTATTTTGAGCACAACACTGATAGAGATACAAATACAGAAAATGGCATTGCGTTACACCTCTGGTATGTACAATTAAACAAATATTATAATGCATATTATTATATTATATTGTAACCTAAAGTGCACATGCATTACAGGAATATAACACTTTTGGATGTGCTGTTATTGGAAAATAATCAACTTCAGTCCCAACATATTTTATTCCTTACTTATCTATTTTTATGTAACATTACAAATGTATATAATGCATTATGACATTATAAAAAAAGGAAGCCATAATGGCTTAACATCCAATTAGCTACCTGATATTACGCAGATTTGATCTGACTGTCTGATGCAACTAGTCTCTGTTAACATGCTGTCCAACACTGGTTAGTGTTCTAAAAGTACTGACATTACCTGCAGTATATTCAGTAAAGCATATTATCATTTAATTTCTCAGGATAAAAATAGCACTTCATTATTTCTCCCATCTCTCATGTTTAATAGTTCGGCCTGAGTTCATCAGTGTACCATTTTTATGTATCAGGAGAATAAAGCTCACATGCAGAACTAACACACTGATGTATGGAGCACTCTGTCTTTTCACTAAACACTAAATACCCCAATGTAATAACTAAATAGAGTCTTTACTTGATTAAATGAACAGTAATTAAGGAAAAGAGCAGTGACATTGCTCTTACCTTGGCAGTCAGCAATATGCAAACAACGGCTAAGAGTAAATTCACATTTGCAAATCTATTTGAATAAGAGCAAAGTTATGTAACATTGAACGATCATTATAGTGGAAATGGATTTGAGGTCTGGCTCGTACTAATTCATTCTCAATGTCAATGTGTAGTGAAAAAGTGTGTGAGTGTGGGGATATCTGTTTGCTCCAAATACCCATATCTGTGTCTGTACCTGGAGCTGGAGCTAAACTTGAAGTGGGCGTGGCCTAAACCAGAAACCACACTGTCCCCAGAAACACTGGAAAAAAAACTAGAGGTAAAAATGTCAGCACTGTTAGCATGATCTGTGAATTCTACCTGTGACACGTCCTCAACCTCACACCAGTTCATAATTGTGTGTTACTGGTTTTTTTTTGTTTGTTTTTTTTAAATTCCCACTCGTATTCCTAGGCTACCTGCTATATTTAAGTTTATTTGGTTCTGTTTTCCAAAAAATAAACAAACCACTAGCCTAAATTAAACCAGTGTGACCCTGACCAGGCAGTTACTAAGGATGAAAGAATGAATGCTGTAAATCCACTGTGCAACGGCTCACATTAATAAATGTGCTATTTCTCTGTCTTGTGAGCTTCATATCTTGCTCGCCTGAAAGTAAAAACGTCCCATTTTTGTTGAGTTCCATGGGATCCCAGTCTGATGCACACCTCTAGACTCAACTAAAATCTAATAAAAAAAGAAAGGAAGAAAAAAAAAATAGTTTGCCTCATACTGATATCTGTATTTGTATCTGATTAGAACATATTATCTGTTAAATCCAAATGATGTATTTGCATTTGGTTCCGAAGAAAAGCAGTAAATTGAAAGTATTATTCCTTCTTCATCCCAGTCCTTTAGAGCAGAGGGCATCTACATGTGTCTCAGTTGGCTTAATTACAAGCCTAGTAGGTGTGTTATGCAGCCCTCTAGGACTGGACTTGATAAGCCCTGCTATAGGAACTCTTCCTCCTTAAAGTGTAGCTGAGCTTTTTAAAAAGCTCTTTTTTTCCTCAAACTTTCAAAGGTTTTTACATTCTAATATATATATATATTTTTAAGTGGGACTTTGCTCACTTCTAAGCTGCATTTTACCACACTCAGGTCTTAAAAATGTCTCATACAGTATATCAGCCCAGGTTATTTAGTATATACTGTATTTTTGGCAAAAAAGCTTCTCCCTAATCACATGACCTCTTTTTATCTACAGGGGCACACACATATAAAACCACCATCTGGATGAGATCCATTAAACTTTCACTCTGCTGACACGAGAAAGCGCTTCAGACATCTCATAATACAGAGATGCCCTGCAACATAATGGGAAAATAAACATGGCTGTATAATGTATAAATCCTGATCTCACTGAAAATGATCAGAATTTCAAGGCATTAAAAATACCTCAGCCTACTCACTCGCTTACTCACACTAACATGGGTGGTTGGTGTAAATGGGTGAGCACGGCTATGCTTCTATAAATAGACGTCAATATAAGGTTCATTTTTAGCATCCACGTCAGGTTATTTGCTGTTAGCAAATGTTTTAAGGATTATTTGGGGCTTTTGTGGGACTAAGTGCATCAGCACCACCAATGGTTGTAAGAAAGATATGCAGAATGGTATGAAGGAGTCAGGCTGTGGCTGATTTCTTTCTAGCTCAGACTGTACATTTATGCAGCCTAATTATTGCTTTTTTGCTTGAATGAAATTGTTACAACTAAATGGTTACAACTCATTAAACTTGTTAAATGTTTATACACAGGAAACACAGCACCATGAATCAAGTGTAGCTGCCAACCTACCTCTACGTGTGTGTGTGAGTGTGTGTGTCTGTGTGTTTGCCCAACATTATTCTTATGTCATCCATGAGACCTCTTTATATAATGCATTATTCAACCCTAATAGTTTCATTATCGAGCTACTGATAGATTATAGCCCTCCCATTTTGTGATATTCATGTTGGTTGTGTGAATTCGTATACATTTTCAATAAGGTAACCAGGGTAACATGCTTATATGCGTTGCCTTCATTATATTATACAAGCAATATAAGCCATCCTATTAGAGAGAATGAGGCTAACACAGAAAAAGAAGCATCTCCCTGTCCTGGATTTTGGAAATAACACTCGGCTGGAGATCGCTGAGCGACATCAATGACTTTTTGACTCCTGTTGTTATTTCGGCTGCTCTGGTGGTTGGAGTCTAATCTGTTTCTCTGTTTCTCTCCCTGTCTGTTTTTCCCCCTGAGGATGTCTAATGACAGCATTGTACCAGCCTGCTAATCCACAACACGGGCACTTGTTCACCTTATTTAACTACAGAGAGCTGCAGAACAACAGCTGAGAGACAGTCCAGACTCGGTGGAAGGTGCTGTTGTAGATAGAGAAGAAAAGACCGAGGGGATTGAGAGGCAGAGAAAAAGAGAGTAAGAATAGAGAGATATATCTCTTACCTCCATAGGGAGCTTTCAGTGACGCTACCCAAGTGGAAGTCATAAAGCTTGGTCAGGATCAGAATCACCTGTAAAATGCAAAAAGCAGAAGTTAGGCCTTTGGGAGAGACTGTAAAATGTCAGGCATTTAAAATAAAAAATATATATATGAACATATACAAGTTGCTTTGGGTTATATTTATTTATTTATTTTACTTAATACGCTAGACATTTTTGAGCGTTGAACTTTTTTCTCTCACTTTTTTTTGCTTAACCTGAAGGAATGTAAAGAAAAAATGTTAACAAGCTTTTACATAAATGATTCCCAAGTGATATTACAGCTTTTTTGTTTCAACTGCAACATAGTAGAAATGAACTAGCACCAAGTTAATTGAAGTTAACCCTTCCTAACAGTACACTGGTGTTTCATTCTGCCGGCAGAATGGAAATCGACTTATCGGCCATTTATCGGGTGATGGGAAAGGGGAGGGGTGTGAGCCCCCTGCTTGGCAAACAATTCACACCTCTCCACAATAACACTGGTACAGAGATAGAACAGACAGCACAACTGAAGCTTTTTTTTAAATAGTAAAACACCGTATACAACTGCCACAATAAAATTATAAAATTTAAACCTAGTAGACTAAGTAAAGAAAGAAATACTTAGGAAAAACTGCAAATTCGTAAAGCCCCGAGTGTCTACTTTCACAAGAGCCTTTAACAACGACTGTGGAGTGTGACATAACTAATAAGTTCAATGCTGAACACAGGCACCTCCAATACAGGTGCAAATTCCATTTTTTGGCCTCTGGTAAAAAGAATTAAAGTAAGTTAAATGAACAAACATATATTCAGAAAAATATTTGATTACTCTTACAAGAAATGTAATCACTTCAACTCAATAATCTTTTCAAAACAGAAAGATTAGACACATTTAAGATGCCATAAACCCTTATGCAATGTCTGCAATGGCTATGAGCAAAAAAAAAAAAAGTACAGTTCCTTCTATGTGTATGTGTTCACTCCTGTGCTTCCAAAGCTCACAGGATGATATGATTCTGATTCAGATCTGAATGATCTGTGATCTGGATGGATCATTGGATCGACAAGTATTTTTTGTTTATTTTGGGCGAGATGGCTAGATCACATACTAGCAAGTCATAGATACGAACACGATCCCCTTAGAGGGAAGGGTCACAACAAATCGATACAAAGTTATTCTGACAGATCACATTTGTTCAACGATGAAACATTTCTACCCTGACTAGAGTGGTCTCTTCCAGAATGACCCTGCCCCCATCCACAGGGCACTTGAGATCTCAGCCCAAATGAACAACGATGGGAGATTTTGGAGCAAAACATCAACTTGTAGAATCTATGACAAGATGCACCGAAGCTGTTCCAGTGGCTCATCACCTTACTAGGATACGTTATGTTGGTTTTCCTTTAATTTGTCACCTCTCATGTATTGTCCCTAAAATACTGCTTCTCAAATTGGGGTCCAGGATTGCCCAGGGTTCTGCTTACAGTGGTGGAAATCACAACTAACTTGTACCAAAGCTGTTATATTTAGAATTGAGGTCTTACAATTATTAGCGAGTTTGGATGGTCACTTTAAATAAATGAATTTTATCAATGCCTCAGCAACTTATAAACAAGTCAGCCTTTAAATAATGTCAAAATGAACCTAATGTGTGCTGTCAGTGTCACTGTTTGTTCAGGAATAAAACATTTCTAACCACAATATCACTGTACACAATTAATTAATGAACCTAATATTTGAATCATTGGATTAGCTTATAACATAGATCTGTACTGATGGTGTCATCTAATTTATTTTACAGTTAAAGGGGTCCCTTAAAGGATCATTCATTCAAAAGAGTAACTCTATAGAGACTTGAATGAATACTATTTTGTTTGCAAAATTATCCAGGAATATACAGTATTCAGTAAGTCAGGTTAAGAGAAATTAAACCACACAGTAAATTTATTAACATTAAATATGGAGGCCTGTTTCTTACATATGCCTAATAAATGAAAAAAAGTAAAAGACTAGCAGAGGATAGGGATAACTATTAGTCACGGTTGCTACCCGTAACCTTCCTCAGAGGCGTTTTATATAATCGCGGTTATTTCCAGCCCTCAGGTGCTGCCTCGTCTCCAATTCGGAGGCTGGACAGGCCAAGGTGACTGTCCTCATTTGCATATCTCCCATCAGTCTCTCTTGTCAGGGTCTGCCATTAAACTACCCCTTTCTTTGAACTGAACTGACAAGTACACCCTTCCGTTGAGTCACAGTGCTAGCGGTGGCTCCAGAGAACATGCTATAGAATCTGAATGCGATGAAAGGCTGGAAAAGTGTCAGAGAGGGAAAAGAAAGAAGGAAAGAAAGAAGGAAAGAAAGAAAGAACATAGGAATTTGGCAGTTCCCCTTGACCTGTTCTGTCATGTCTTCCTCACAGCAAGGATGTTTCTACAAACTGTCCCAGTGGTTCTGGAAAGCCCGAGGGAGGAAGATTTGCTACTTGAGAGGAAGAAGGTCTGAGATGTGTAGTTGTGAAAAAGAAAAAAAGGGTGTGTGTGTGTGTGTGTGTGTGTGTGGGGGGGGGGGGGGGGGGGGGGGGGTGTTATAGAAAAAAAAAAAAAAGAGTGTGGGTGTGTGGGGGTGTGGTGGGGGGGGGAGGGGGGTGGGTGGGAGTAGGAGAGTGGGGGGGGGGGGGGGT
>CM075028.1:9038790-9081719 GCA_037576675.1 Pangasius sanitwongsei
CCCCCCCCCCCCCCCCCCCCCCCCCCCCCCCCCCCCCCCCCCCCCCCCCCCCCCCCCCCCCCCCCCCCCCCGCGGCTATGGACCTCAGGCCCACTTTTTGCAAGATGGAGAGCAGATGGTTCTGGTCAGCTGGAGTCGCTGTGCCCAAGAGGAGGGCAGAATGCAAAGTGAGACGGGAGAAAAAATAAATAAGTTGGACAAAATTGGATTTGTGGCTCATGCTCAGTTCCTATAGAACAGCATGTGTGTGTGTGTGTGTGTGCTCCCAAGAGTCTCTGGTTGTCTGACATACGTGGGTTGATGTGCTGCAGGGGGATGCACACACAATGCACTGACAAAGGCACACAAACACACACCAGCAGCCCTCATGTCTTTCTGAATTGCAGATCTGAAGAGATGGCTGAAATGAAAAAAAAAAAAGAAAAGCTTTTTTTTTTTATTTATTATTTTTATAAAACACATTACAATACTTATACACAATCTGAGAGTAGATATGGAATCTGTACTGACAGAAAGGTCAAACTAGCAAATCTGTTGCAAAACTGCTAATCTGTTGTGCTATGCTAAATGAGTGGAGCATGGCAAATGACATTAGTGGACATATCGGTGTCATTAGTTTGTGTAGTCAGGAACTTTGAACAAAAAACAACACATGGCTTTGCAACTGATGCATCATTTTGTAAAATAAATTGTGACTCTAAAGATACATACCAGACACGATACAAAGAGACGGCGCATCTCGGATGCAAGGCTTTCTCTCTGAAACCCCAATTGACCTGCAATTAACGCTTGAAATATCAATAATGTCAATTATGCTTGACTTGGATTATCATCATTGGACTTTAATTAAGGAACTGTGGAGCATAGAAATATTATTAGCATAACTAAATGTTCCACGTCCACAAAGCCTAATTTAAAGTGTCAAACTCAATTTTTCGGGTGTGAGGCAACATGCCCCGCTACTAATGAACAGATTAATGACCCTCTCTCCCTTTCACTCGTGCACACCGCTCTTACTTTTTGTACTTTTTAATTGTGTTATCTCTTGATTGCAAGTGTCTCCTGCTGGGTCAGCACTGTGCAGATCAAAGATCTGCAGCAGTAAATTAAACGTTGCATTTAAATAACAGCCCACAACACCGGAGAGTACTTATTAATCTGCAAAGATGAATCAGTTGCTGGTGCAGAGAAGCCCTAGTAATAAAATGACACCGCAGATACGGCGCAATAAAAACCAGAGTTAATGCAACACATCCGTAAGCTTGTAAATGTCAGCTTGGAGCAAAACAACAAGCCTGTTACCTGAGCTAATATGGGAAAGTGTTATCTTGAATATGAATAAAAATATGAAAATGCAATCATCTGTGGTGTGTCTGCAAATCAGAGGCAGAGCCAAGGGGTGACCACTTGTACCTTAGTGTAAAATGTGGACACCTTTCTGGCCACTCCCTCCAGTCAGGGTCAGCAAGAGCCTGTCATCATTATAAAAGCAGCACTATCTGAATAAGATTGCATTACATTGTGAAATCAGGAAAATTAACATTCATTTTAGATTGTCACATAACACTGCACTCTACAACAACTTATTAACATTGAATTGTTTATCTATGATTGATTTGTTTATCCAGTGACATTTACTCCCATTACATTATACCATTGGACCTGCCACCTTTGATGCATTTTGCATCAAAGCTCCACAGTTCAACTTCAGAGTACGCTAGTATGAGTTATCACTCCAAAGTATGCCAAAATAATTTTTTGTTAAAAAATAAAAATGGAACAGGAGCCAATCAGCATACCATCTCTGTAAGCTCCACCCCCTTCCACTATCTTACATGCTCTCGACTGTAGGGTGCGCAACAGAATCCTAGCAAGTCCAGTACTAGCAAGTTTCAGCCTCTTTGATTGAGGTAAAGGACCTGAACTGAGTGCCATCTTTGGCAGGGTAAAGCAAAAGAATCCCATATGTTTAGCTTAAGCTGTGTTCATGGCCTGAGTGAAAACCTGGCAATGTTTCACTGTGGATCTGCTGTAGCTAGAGGTGAAGCATATGCTCCTTCTATCAACAGTAAGAGGCTCTTCCTTGGCAGCATGAATAATGGCAGTTGGGATGTGTAACGAAGCACACTGAAAATCACAGTGCAGCTCGTTCCTCGTTTACATGCGATGTCGCTGTATTTGTGATGGGCTCGCAAGACCTCAATTTGTAGGTGATCCAAAGAAGGAAACCATTTAGGTAGCAAAAGTGTAAGAAACTGAATAGCACTGGACTATGAATATTACCATCTTTTCCAGTCCTCCATGTCCACCATTTTAGGTTCCACTGACTGAAGCATCTTGTTATGGTTGTCTAAAACACTGCAATTAGTTTCAATGTTGAAACTAATGTCTTGCTAATCTCAGATTTTATGGAAGAGGTAGCAGCGTTAGCTCTGTCTGGACGATGCTTAGTCTTTCCCCGTCTCTTGGATTTGAGCCAGATGAGGTTCCAAACAGTTGCACTGTTTTTTTGTTTTTTTTTCTGAAACCGATTCAACAATAGCTTTGACATCAGGTTACACATTAGAAGATGTCACTAATAGTCTCAAACATATATATATATAAGATTAATATCCATCCATCTACTTTTCCATACTGCATATCTTACACAGGGTTGAGGGGGAGCCAGGAGCCTAACCCAGGAGACTCAGGGGTCTCGATGGGGTGCCAACCCATCGCAGGGCACAATCGCACACTCTATGGACAATTTGGAAATACCAATCAGCCTACAACGCATGTCTTTGGACTGGGGAGGAATCCAGAGTACCCAGAGGAAATGCTGGAAACACGGAGGGAGCATGCAGGCTCTGTGCGCACAGGGCGGAGGCGGGATTCGAGCCCCCAACCCCGGAGGTGCGAGGCAACAGTGCTAAGCACTAAGCCACCCCAAGATTAATATCAATTTGGAAAAAGAAGAAAATGCAATCTGACTGGGGGAAAAAAAAATCTGTAGAGCTGAAACCTTAAGATGGAATCTTCTCTAAAAGATGAGGGTTACTTTTGGAGTCTGGCATCATACAGAAAACACACTGTGGGTTACAAAAGTCTTAGACCACATTGGAAATCTTGGATTTTTTTTTTAAATTTAAAAAAAATAAACAGAAGGTTTTAGAATTTTGAAATATTTAAAACAAAGAACGTAAAAGTCCAATATCTTGAATATTTAATATTCAATATTCTGCACTATTTCTAGGTCCTTATTTAAATGTAAGCAAATTTGTGATATTGACTATTTAACCTGCTGTCATGGTAGCACCAATGGGCACAGAACTACACTACCCATCAGCCCCAGCATGTCACACGTCTCATTAAACACTCTCACTTGTGTCTCCTTATGCCTTGTTAGCACCATTATTTAAGTTCCAGTCTTTCAGTGCATCACGGTCAAGCTGCTGTTGTAATAGTCATTTGTCACATTGTCATGTGTGCAGCACAGTGTTCTAGTCTGTATTTTTTATTTTTCTAGCCTTGTATCCACAGTTCATATTTATGGTACTTGTCTTCACATTTTGGTTGTTTGTTTGCACTTTACTTAATAAATTATCTGCAATTGAATCCACCTTCACCTCCCATTCATGACAACTGCTTTGTACAAAAGGTCATTTTTGTGTCAGTTTTCCTCATGCCTAATCTCTTCTACTGAAGCATGTGCTCAGACGGCACGCTGATGGATTTGATCTAAAATGGATCATAAGGTTTTACATAAACTTGAGGAGTCCATGCCAGCTCGAGTGCACAATGTCATTAAAGCAGAAAAGGGGACATACCAAGTACTAAAAAAACTCTGAGATTCATGTAAATATTCCAAAGATTCTACTTTTCACTCATGCTGTGATCAATAATATAATTTGTAATGAAAAGTGTTGTATTACATTAGAAAAGAATGCAAAATAGAAGCATTTCCTCCAGTGCTCTCAGACTTTTAGACCCCACGGTATGCTTATCATGGAATTACCATATTATGTGTTAGACTGGGGAAAACAACAGATCCCAAAAGATGCACCTTTCTAAATGTTCATTGTATCATCATGAATTTACATTCTGACAGCCAGTTTCTCTGTGCTCTGGGTGGGAAGGATGTCTTTCTTCATTCCCCTGTCGATCAGACAGACACTCGCCAGTTGTGGGCGTCTGTCAAAATCGTGTATACAAAAGTGTGCTAAGTTAGAAAACATGTGGTTTCATGTGTCTCAAAGGAAGCAAGTGTTAGGCCTGAGATTCCTAAACTGATATCTCTTGTGCAATAGGGGAGATTTAACTAGCAAATGGGAATTGAAGGGATATGACTAACTGGCTAAAAAAAAAAAAAAACACTAATGATTTGACGTTGATGTAAAAACAAGTATTAAATGAAAAAAAAAATGGTATCATGATTTTAAATTCTCACAAGTCAACAGGCAACACTTGAACTCTGCATCATGATACAGACTTAACCATGTCATACACCTGCCATATCTGATGTAAGATGCTGTCATAATTTGTCAGTTGATATCCAGTAACATAACAGCGTTAGGTTACCGTTATCTGTATGTATAATGATAGGTGTCATAATGTTTAATATCATGACAGCTTATGTCTCATTTTTGCTAATTGCAATAGTGCTAGTCAGCCTGTGGATTAAGACAGATGTCATTACACACACTGTACATCACATCATGAAAATGTATTGTAAACATTCACGCATATGATACCACAGTTTCATGTTAGCATTGACTGCTATGGTATTAATAGTATAATAATTCACAATGACATGATATTCATTGTGCAGTTTTTGTTCTTAGTTTCTAAAGCTTTTACCTCGTCTTAATATCCTTATCATTAATATATGACATACATGATTAGTGTATTTCTTTTTAACACTATGACAGAAGCATGACATTACAATGACATTTTTTTTTCTATAGATAAAGTAAAGCAAGCCCACTTTAAACTATCTTGGCACTCTGACAGACACGACACAATGACATTCTTTTCTAAATGTAAAGTTAAGCAAGCACTATTTTTATCTAACCTAACATTCTATGACAGACACATGGCACAATGATGACTTTTTTATAGATAAAATAAAGCAAGCACCATTTTAATAATCTGGACACTCTGCAATAATGACATTTGTACTATAGATAAAGTAAAGCAAGCCCGTCATGACACTCTATGACAAATGACACAATGACATTTTTCCCTACAGATGAATTAAACAAAGCCAATTTAACTGCTTGAACATTCTCATGCTGAACATATGGCATAGAAATGACATTTGTCTTCTATAGATAAATTAAAGCAAGGCTGTTTTTTATCTAGGCACTTTATAACAAAGACATGGCACAATAATGTTTTTTTTCCTATATGTAAAGTAAAGCAAAGCCCTTTATAATTATCTTGACACCGTATAACAGACAGATGACACAATAATGACATTGTTTCTATAGCTAAAGTAAAGCAAGCCCTCTTTTTATTATTATTTTGACATTCTATGGGAGACTCATGACACAAAGTTTTCTATAGTCATGGTTAGCACAGTGGGGTCTGTGAAGCATAGCCAGGGGGTCAGTGAGTTTTATTTATTTATTTAAAATTTGCATATGACAAAGCTATTAAGACATCACCATGGAAGTTACTAATAAGGGTAGCAAAACATGTTTATAGTACTACATAAAGTATTATGTAAGTATTACCAGGCTACATCATTTGTGTAAAATGTTATGAATGGATAGAGTGTAAATGAGGGACTGGGATAGTCATCATATCTTTTATTATTTCATTCTTGCTTATCATAATTCCTATGATTTATGGCCTTAATATGTAACTTGAGCCTCTGACAGGAGATGCCATCTGCAATTACTGAGTGCAGTGTACACAAACGTGCAACACTAGATGATGAGCCAGTGAACACACTCACGCCAGATGATGTGCCACTTGGCACTGATTATTATCCAAACGTGATTAGACTTTCAGTATCACAGCGAGGACCCTTGTACAAAAACAAATAGTCCAATAAACCAGCTGAGCAACTGCATGATCATTACACAGCAAAAACATGATGGCTCCACTATGTGAATTAAGAAAACTCTCTTTCCCCACGCCTCTCACCTTATCCATTATAAGACAGACTGCAAAGCAGATTTCAGATTAGTTTTAAAAGTTATTGACTTGCAAAGTGGCACAGAGGAAAAACACCTCAATGAGGTAATAGCTCAGCAAGTCTAGACTATCTAGGCTGATTGCAGCTAGGAGCAAGTGGAGGAGGAAAACACCTAATTAAAAATGAACTATTATAAAAATGATCTATTACATACACACACTTGTACAAGCACATACAAAGAGTCTCCCTTAAAGCATTTACTATGTTGTTGGAACTCGGTGAAGCTCCACCCAAGTACTAGATTTTACTCATATAACATACTGTCTATAAAATCCTCACAGAGATCTGACAAATCAAATCAACGCTAATAAAAAAATGATAATATTTGATCTTTGCTTGGGGTATATGCTCTACAAATATAACAAGAATGTTAGAAATTTTGGGCTACACATGGAACATCATGTTTTCAGTAATTATATCAATCAAGTCAAAGTTGGTTGCACTCACATGTTGATTTGCACTCACACATGTCCCCATTCACCATCACGAGAATCTCCAAGCCCATTAAATATTGTATATACAATCTATTTGTATATATTTTGTACACTTATTTTGTTATACTATTGAAAAAAAGCACACCTGGGTAGTCAGGACATTCATATCAGACTTTGTGCTGGCTAGTGTCCCATAAAGAAACAAGTTAAACTCTGCCTGCAGGTCTCCTAATTAAAATCAATGTAACTTCGACTGCTTGTTAAGGTGAAATGCGAGCACTTATCAGTTGGAATTTTAATTATACAGACTCAGACCTGAAGCTAAACTGCATGTGAGGCAAAACAAAGGCTACCAGATTTTGCGCAATGCATAAAATCATGAAGATACAAGTCAAGAACTTCAGTTAATATTTACATCAAACATCAGAATGGGGAACAATGTGATCTCTGTGACTTGGACTTTCGTGGCATGGTTGCTGGTGGCTGGTTTGAGTATTTCAGAATCTGCTGGGATTTTCATACACTAGACTCTGCAGACTGGTGCGAAAAACAAAAAACATCCAGCGAGCAGCAGTTCCGCCACTAGAGATTGTTAAAACAATATTTAAAAAAAAAAAAAAACAGCTGCTTTCATTACAATCATGTTTATGGATGGATCAATCTATTTTAATCAATCTATTTTAACTTTTTATCAAATCGATGAGGTTCAAACTTGATGCTCTAGAGCAGAAACACACACCAGACTGCAGAAGACAAATTCTTCTTCATATTCATTTTTATCTCTCATCTTTCCATTATTTGGAGTTCAGCACATCATATTGAAACTCAGTTAGCACATTTCCTCTTTCGTTCTTTAATTTTACTTGAAAATAAATTTGTTTGCAAGCTGTTGTCTTCTCTAATTTAGCTTTTAAGGAAAACATAAGCTTTAGGAAAATGTTTCTACAGAAATTTAAGAGACAATCCTATTTATATTCTTTATATTTTTCAATCCTAACAGCAGTGACAGAGCTCACGTTGGTAAAATGCTGCTATGTTATTATTTATGAGAATTTCCCCACTGTTTTTACATCAACGTCCAAAAAAAAAAAAAAAATCACATTTTGGTCTGTCTTTGTGTCGAAGTAATTAAAAACTCTATTGATGTTTTCCTAGAAAGACCACAGAGAACAACATGCAAAAATCATGCACACATGCACTCACGCAACAACAACAACAACAAAAGCAACAACATATTGACTATGTGCCTTCTTTCTTTTTCCCCCTGGGTGTATCTGAGCCCTCCCAGGCCTCCGTTTTAGCCAGTCAAGTGAATCAAACACTATCTGGCTGTGTGAAGCAGAAGCAGCAGGGCCAGAGCGAGAGATAAAACTCTCTCTCTCTCTGTCTCTCTCTCTCTCTCTCTCTCTGTCTGTCTCTTCATTATGCCTAGTGCCAGTGAAGTCTAAAATCCCATGCTACAAATTATGCACAACCAAATCCTCAATATAAAAAATATAAAAATGCCACAACTGTAGAGCTGATTGTAAAATGGATGTTGTAATATTTATCGTTTTGTTCTCCGAAGCACATTGTTACCACTGCAGAGGTTTTTTTTACTCCTCTTATATCACAACAATTTGCCATGAGTATAATGACTTTTCTTTAACATTTATTACACATGCTATTTTAACCATTGATAGTTACATTTAATGTCGCATGGAATATCCTTGAAACAAGTTAGTTCCTTTTATCGCTTACGTTATAACAGTTATAAACAGTCGTTCCCTGACCAGCCTCTCATTTTCTCTCTCTCATGAAGTTAATAAGACAAAAAAACATACTTGTAGTTACAGAGAAACCAGTAAGATCAAAACCTTCTGCTCTGAAAACTGTCCCATGGTGGAAAACGTCCTTACTGTTACAAAGCACTGACAGTGGAGGCTCCTTCCATAAATACTGAATAAACATCTCTTTTTTTTTTCCAAATAATAACTACAAAATAGTACCTTAAGGATCAAATATTTATTTAAACATTACAAAGGAACATTGCAGTTTTTTTCCCCAGCTAAAAGACACACAGTCATTAAGACACAGTCACAGACACACAAGGATTAATTGTGCATAAGAGGATGTGACATTTGAATGACCTTTTTTGTGACTTCGAATCAGAAATTCAATAACATTTACTTGGCAAATGTGTACTGTGCACAGGAATTTCTCTCACCAATTCAGAACAATTAATATGTGACCCAATAAATATCTTAAATTATATCTGTCATTACGATTAGTGCAAGAGTTACACGCTACTAAGGAGGCCAATAAGTACTCTCACATTGCTGCTGTCAGTATCAACCTTAACTGTCATTTTCATTGAAGCGTTTATGTATATTATTCAGAGCTTCATATAGAGAATATTGAGTAATGAAGATAAAACAAGATGAAACTGCGATTTGAAAAAAAAAAAGGCTGATCATTGAACATCTTCAGTGCAAATAAGACATGCAATTCCATTAAAGTTAGCTCTAAACTTTCACTGCCACCTGACAGCAATTTTCTTCCTTTTCCTCCAAAGAGGCGCTCCTGTATTACTGAGATTGTTCTCCAGAAAGCACACTCACTCACTCACACACACTCACACACACACATTTAAACGCCCACTGAGTAGCCTCACTTACTAACACCTAGTCACGTTCTGCTTCCTTAATTAGGTCCTTGTTTTCGCACACAGGTCCTGTGAGCCCCGCTACTGATGGGGAATATCCTCCAAAGACAAGGAAAAACAAGAAATATACTACACTGCAAAATCCTGCCATTAGTCAGCTGAACAGCATTAGAACAGCAATCAGTGTGCTTGCTTCTTCAGACATCTTTGGGTGCACCTGGGACCTTTTGCTGTTACCCATCAGGAAATGATGCAATGTCACCTGCCAGATGATGTCAGATAGCAATGCTAGTCGCGACACAAGTTAAAACCGCAGCAGAGGTAGAATGACAGCTGTAAGCTGCCATATCACTCATGTACCTGACAGTCAGTTTGCTTTTGGCCTTGAGCATGGTATTGTTGGACATTTCTTATTCTTAGGTGTTGCAGGTTTTATGATGAATGAATAGCTCAAATAGAAGACAAATTATGTCAGTTATTTAATTTATTTTTATTTTTTATTCAGTATTTTTTTCATTTTAAGTTGGACAAAATTATTTCAGGACATTTTTTTTTTTCCGCACATATATGCTTAACTCTATTTCTTATTCAGGGCATTTTGACCTGGGAATAACATTGAAAATATAAAATATTCCAAGAAAATATATTTCCTCAGTGTTTTGATGATCGTAAAATAAATCGCTATCTAACTGATTGGTCCAAAATCTCCCAAAATGTGTTCAATTGGCTCGAGAAATGGTGACTGTGACAGTCATAGCACTGTGTCACACAAAATTGTCTAGAAATATTGCTTTACATTGTTTAGTGATGTTAATGTTCCACCAATGAGCAATCAGCAAGTTATATTTATGTTTATTATAAACATACTTAGTACAACATGCAACTTAGTATCTTTTCTATGACCTAAGCATACATTGAAAAAAAAGGCTTTCTTAATTCATTTGTTAATGTCAAGTGAAATATGTTTATTTTAAAATATTTTTTAATTGATTATTATTATGTAGCTGAACCAAAAATATTCAAATTGAATACACAGGTGAAACTGAATAATTCACTAAATGTCAAATTCATTTTTTTTCACTGTAATTTGTGGCATATGCTTATTTTATAATACTATTAATGTCTCCTATGAATGGGTATTTGTTTTAGTTAGGATCTGCATTATGAATTCCCTGTCTGTTGAAAATGAAGTGCTCTTTTGGCAAGGCTGATACGCCATGGGGCCTGGTTTTAGCCTGTGGTCATATGATCAGATGCTCAAACACAGACATTGTCATGGATGTTCTTCCTCTTTCATCTACATGCTGTGAATGTGGAAATTATGTGTCTACTTCATGTGTGTTAGATGAAGCATTACCCTTCCAGAACGATGCGTTTGTTTACCTATTTGACTCAATGTGTAGTTTTCTTTCAAATAAAATAAGAAGCTTAGTATACTAATAGTATCTTTAAAGTATTCTACAAATAATTTTTTGTCCCAGTTTAGTCTATGGAAAGTATAGATTAGTAAATAAAAGTACATAAAACAGTAAGCTCTATACATATTTTACAGTACTATGAGTTGTGTATTTAATGCACTTATAATCCACTTAAAAGTTATTTTTGCATGGTAATGAAAACATAAAGGCTATGGATACAAATTATGCAACAAAAAAAAAAAAAAATACTGGACTGGACCTGTGCACTGGATGTCTTATGTAATAAAAGACTCCAACATCCTGCAAAAAGGGTAGAGCTAAAGAATTAGAGGCAGAGAGGCAATTAGACCATGTCTGATAAACAGCATTAGCAAAGAAGGGCCAGCACAATGACAGAAATTGTGCTTTTCCACTGATCTTGGTCTAACCTCTCTTTTAAAGCTACTGTATTTCCTGACCTATAATGAACAAGAAGTACGACACTATAGACTAAGGATAATAAATAGGAGCAAGAAACAATGAAACAATGCAATCCAACTGTCATAATTCACATTCTGACACAAGACTTTCCCATGAGCAAGTGTTAGCTGTGTTGCATGGTGTGACTGAGCCTGACTCGAACATGCATGCCTATCACGCTCTTCCCATGTCACTGCTACAGACAGCTAAATTCCTCAGAGCACCTTCAGCAAGTGAACCAGAGAAAGGTGAAAACATAGCAAAATGAACATTGAACCTTTAATTGACGGTGCGCTGGTCAACATTTGTAGTGTTCCTATTGTCACTGTCACAAATGACCCCTTTCACAATGCTGCCATGGTTCCCAATGTGAAACATGTTGCCCAGTTCTCCATACACTTTTGTTTTTCCATGTGCCTTTGTTTTGGTTTTTGGCCTGTCTCCTCCCTGGCATGTCATTGTTCTGTCACCCAGTGTGTTCACCTGCTTGGTGTTAGCTCTTGATTACTTTGCTTACTTGATTTGTTTACTTATACCCTGGTGTGAATATGTGTCTTTGCAAAGTCTTGACGAATGCTTCGTACATTACCTAGCCATAGATTGCATTCTAGTTTATGTTTCCTGTTGTTTATTTGACCCATGGATTTGGTCTGCCTGTACGGTGATCCCTGATACATTTCATCATGATGATTCCTGGACTCCACAAAATAAAGAGTACATCAATTTTACACACTTGCCTCCCTCCCACTACCATATGATTGAATTACAAATAAATGGCAACATCTGGGGAACACGGTAAAACAAATAATAGTTGATACAATGTGAGTGACGTTATTTTATGCTTGAGGAAAAAATACGTTTCACACCAGACTCCTTGGTTGTATTAACACCCATCCTCTCAATCTTACTGCACAAAAACGCAGACATGGCATAATGCAGTGTTAAAGTTCCGGCATTGCCAGAAAAAGAAAAAAAAGTTTCTGCAAAAAAGCATAATGTCAAAAAGAATAACACAAGATTAATCCTGAGAGCTACCTTTTCAAGATAGAGAAAACTGCTAACCTTGAAGGAAATGAAGCTGGATGACAAACTGCTTACATTTCTCCTGGACATGTAATGTGATTATCACTATTATAAACTGTTTGGATCAATGACTGTCGTAACTGATCATTAAATGATATGACATGTCAGTATTTCACATATTTATATAGGCATGTATCACTGAGTACAATGAGACAAACAGTGCCTGGGTGCATGACCTGGTTGCATAAAAATAGATAAACCTCTGATTATACACTCTCATTATGCATTCTAAACTATTATTCCATCAAGAAGCTATTTGGAAGATTAGTGAGGATGAACTTTATTCTAGGAGGCGTGGCTACACGTACACGGGAATGGATGGGAAGTGGTGTTAAGGAGTAAGTAAATCTTTCATATGTTTTTGTTGTTCACAGTGTAAGAAGGAAAATGCAACTCTTATTAAATTATACTAGTGAATAAATGCAGTTTTGGTTGGAAATTACAACAGATGAGTGAAAAATTTAAAAACTCATTTGTCAATTATTTATTAAACATTCATACACCATCCACACTAAGCAAAACCCAAGACAGTAAATCGTAAATAGTAGTAGGTATAAAAATTGATCAGTGTGACAGTAGCTGTTTTAAAGTATGACTGAGTATAAGCAGGAAGCTCTTTAGTGGAGTAATTGATAAAACGGTGCGCCTAAAATAGAGGCCTTTGTATCGACTCAAATGCCATTGCTGTAATAACATGGTGGCCAGCTGCCAGCCTACTTTTAATTTCCTGAAGCAGGCATATCACTTATCCATTATTCTGGGTAAACAGGAAAGTCTTAAATAGGAAAGTCTCCTGTATTAGATTACAAAACCTATAGAGCATTAGGTTAGTATATAACACATACAAATGCATACTATATAGACAGTATACATTTTTCTATGATATTTTTGTTTAATCATAAAAACAAAGAACAACATTAGTCATTCAATATGTCAAAATTACTAACAGAATTTACTGGTAGCATTTATTTTTACACATTAATTACCACATAGTTAACTATTAAGTACTTGCATAGTACTTAATAGTTAACTATGTGGTAATTAATGTAATAACTAATGTCTGGTATCTACAATATATAGTGATGTATGTGAAAACTACCAGGTTTTAACAGCAGCACTTGGTCTCAAATCCAATAATGTAGTATGCACAAGTAAGTAAGTACTCACGATGTAAGAAACAGCAGGTATAGTTCAATGCTTAATATCAAAAAATAAAATATTACTGATATATGCTACTTCAACAAGAAAAAAACAACATGCATTTCTACCTAAAAAGAGCAGGTAAGCAGGCAAGTAGGTAGATCTCAAATGTTTGTTAGATTTTATATTCAACGTGTAACAGAGTATGTGCATGTGGTGGTCTGGGAAAAGCTGTTGGATGTCACGGTGGCTGAATTCTGAAAAATAATATAGATTGGAATTCTGCCAATAATATACTATGACATCTCTACTTTGAGAAAACATAAATATATATTTTACCAAAATGATGTGGAAATGATATAGGTTATATTCTTGGTGTCTGTCTGCAAATATACATACAGTATATGCTAGTTCTTGTATTACAGTTGAATATGATATAAATGTACTTATGTTTAAATCTAAAACATCCATCCATCCAACAATTATAAGGCTAATAAAGACATCCAAATCTAAAGTACAAAAGCAAAACCACAACAAAGAATCAATTCCCCATTGTGAAGAATAGGCCTCATTATCCACTTAAAGTACAAAGTCCTTCTAAGTGATTTTGTCTAAACCAATTAACAGCAGAAAAGGTCTCCATCTGTGAAGACACAGATAAAGAAAGATTGGTCCTCGATCTTAATTTGACCATGAGCCCTAATGCTTCTGAATTCAATTCAGCATATTTAAGAGAACATTTTAATATGAGAGAAAGGGGAAAGTAAATGTGACACTAGATATTTGTACATTGTACTTTTCCACATTGTATTAAACTGCCCTTTCTTTAAACCCAACTTTAAAATATGCATGTTTAATGGAGCTCACTATGATCAAGTGGCTGGAAATGAATGGAAGATCACTAGAAATTAATTAAATGAATCGATTCTTTTTTTAAAGAATGGAATCTTTACTTTCACCCTGACCTTAAAGGAAAGGTCCACCCTGAAACACATTAAATATGTTCATATTAAATATCTGTAATGTGTTAAGCAATTCTGGTGCTAATTTGTTAGTTGGTGCTGCATTTCTATTATTATTTAAGTGGGAAGTTCAGTTACAATGGCATTTTATTAGCAGGAAAAAAAAATCAACAACCTGAAATACAAGGGATAACAAACAGATTTGGTGATAGCTCCCAAAGCAAGAGCTTCTTTTGTCACTCACCATTTCCCAGTTATTGTTGTCTTTCGGCTGCTCCCATTAGGGGTCGCCACAGCGGATCTTTGCCCTTCCTGACACAACCCTCCCATTTTATCCGGGCTTGGGACCGGCACTGAGAGTACACTCCCAGTGGCTGGGTTAGTTCCCTGCCTGGGAATCAAATCCTTAGCCGCTAGAGCACCAGGGACCCCTTCACTCACCATTTTCCAGTGACATTCAATATCACGGTAATGAAATGAGACTTAGTGGAGACAACAAACGCTGGACTCAAAGTTCCAGAATGCAATGCAGTCATATGACACAGCTGCACCCAGTTACAGCAGAGACTGGGCTCGGTTATTTAGCAATCTCTGAGATGCATGATGAAACCGATGGTGGTATTAGCATGAATGTTGAAGCTTTGGAACTTTGAGCAGAGTGTACAGATGGGGAGGTGAGATAGTTGGACAGACTAAAAGACTAGAGCATTGCTGCATCACTCTCTTTAGATGGATGAATATCAATTGGCCCCACTATCAGCAGTTAACAACATTGTGGGAAACAGGAAGTGAAAATAGACTAGCTTGTTGATGAAACCAAAAAAATTCATAATATGTCACATAGTAAGTTTCTAACTTTCTAACTTTCATATACTGATATGCAAGTTGGTCGGGGTGAATTTTTCCTTTAACCATTCATACAAGTCGGTTCATGGAAATTGCATACTGCTTATTTACCTCTCAGGCAGCATGCAACAACTATAAAACATTTCCATTCAATGGTTTATCTATATTCAGAACGACACGCTGAGATTGTCTCAAATAAGCTTCTTTTGTGGTGTTGAAAGGATAGAATCTTTAATGCTTTGGCCTATTAACAGCATTAAAAGTTAACAGAATGTTAATAAGCCTATTCTTTGATATCCTGCATGCACACATATACACACACACACACATACACACACACACACGCACACACACACACACATACACACACACGCACACACGCACACACACACACTGATTGTTACAATGTGCTGCACATTAATTTCATCTGTCAACAGCTAAGATACAGTCAATGCATCCCATGAATTTTTTAATTCCTTTTGGGCTTGGAGCTGAGAAAATATTTAGGCAAGCCACAACACAAAGCTTTGCAGAGGTACTCAAAGAGAATCGACTCTCTCTCTCTCACATTAGTTTACTCATTAAGCATTTTATTTATACCTCTTTATACTGAAGGAAATATGTCATTACATGAAATAAATCCCCCTTCCAGAAAAGGATAAATCCTAAACAGTGTGTATGATAAACGAATTTGGTAAATTATATATGATATGCTGGAGCTCCATAACACATTCATAAATCTTTTATAAAGTAATGCTTGATGATTTGTGAAAGGTTTATGTCAAAACTTGTGAAGTGACTCTGAAGATTTTATGTAGTCTATGGCACTTTTACATTTAAAGAGAGAAGAAATGTATGAGCCAACTATTTAAGCTTGTTCAGTCTTTCTTCAAAGTTTGTTTGTTTAGTTTGTTTTAGTGTCAGTACATTCATAAAGTTCGAAACCTGAAGTTTCCAGAGCAACTGTATTTCCTTAGCTGATATTTGGACTTTTTCAAAAAATTTTAAAAAAGGGACTTTTAAAGAGGAATTTCAAACTCAAAACTCTTCCCGGGCTACATCAGCACTTTTTGTCAGCCCTTGAAGGCCCATAATGTAAAGTTATTCATTTTTTCAACACATTATCTATGTTATCAATTAAGACCAATAACCTAAACTCTGAAAGTAGAATAGGATGCTTCTAGGAAAGAAACATTGCCTCATCTTTTTCCAATCTTTACTCCCGGCTGACAGGAGTGGAAGAAGTGTTGTCTTCTGCTGTTGTAGCAGCTTTAAGATTCGGTGAGTTTTGTACTCTGGGATGCTTTTCTGCTCACCACTGTTGTAAAGAGTGGTTATTTGAGCCTTCCTGTCAGCTCAAACCAAGCTGAAAGATATTTAGCAAGCACTCATATGGGTTTATCACTGCTAAGAACAAGTCCTTGAGAGTGAGAGTCCCATTTTTCTTGTTTTTACATTCCAACAACTTTTCTTGTTTTTTGACAAATTTGTATCTTTTGACACAGGAATCGCTTGCATCAAACACAGCATATAGGTGTCGATTTTAACCTGTGAGATGCGAGCCCACACACACTGGACAGGGACTGGTGTAAATTGTAGCCATGGTAAGAAAATGTTGAGTAGTGGGTGCTATAGGTCATTTTAATATTATTTTTTGCAAGTAAGTTTGTGTAGGTGAAATGAAACAAGGCTGCCAGCCATGTTTGGTTTTTGTTTTGCTTCTTAACAATGTTATGAAAGCTGAATTTATATATTACTTTAGTTTGAGGGCAGGGAACTCATTCATTCCTCTGACATATAGGCTACCTAAATATGTCTGTTTGTGTACATAGTACTTCAGAAGACTGCAGCTGTAATTGCAAAAGGTGGCAAATCCCAGGTACAATAAGTGGATACTGAGTCCAGGAACATACTATTTAGTAAAAGCAAACTAATAACTTGTAGTATGATAATCAAAAAAGATACAGACACTACAGTCTCAAACAATCTTGTCATAATGATCACTGAGGGTTGCTCTCTCTCGTTCTCTCTCTCTGTCTCTCTCTTTTCATGTGAAGGCAAAGACGCATAACTACATAAACACGTTGAGTTTTCACGTGAGCCTTGAAAATCCTCTAGCATTATTTTATAAAGATACATGCAATCCTCATGACCTCCTCATGATCCTTACAACCTGATATTTTATCATCTTTAAAGCCTGGTATTTAATCTTCAGTATTATCTATACTCATGAGAAAACAATTTTGTATATATTACAGAGTGGATCTTAGAACACCTTTGAACACCTTGAAGTAGAGAGCTAAAAAAAGAGGTAGAGTTCAACAACAGCCCACAAATAGCCACTAATTATAAGACTTCAACATGACCATTAGGAAATTCTGATTCTCAGGCTAGTTAAAACCTGTGATAAGAAACAAACCACTATGCAAACATGTAATGCAGCGCAGGGATAACAATAACAGTGATACGAGTCAGTGTTTTTTTTTGGGGGGTTTTTTCGCTTTTTTTTAAGACTCTCTGAGCTGTTGCAGCACTTTTGAAGTTTCATTTATGCTCTAGTTAATTATTCTAGCTAATTTAATTATTATAAAGCATCATACACAAAATTCTGCTTTAAAAGCTTAAAACATGCTATTATTTCTTGCAGTCACATTCCAATTATGGTGCTGCCATGTTTATATAATATAATGAAATTCCAATTTGTGAAACATAGGGTGGGAAATACCAGTTGATCATGAATGCAGAAAAAATACTTTACCCAAAAATTAGCAATGGAGAATACAATAAACCAAATGGTATGATCCATTTCTAGTTTTTGGGAAAAGAATGTAAACTCTATGGCCAAAGGTTTGTGGACACCTGACCATCACACCCATACGTGGCTCTTCCCCAAACTGTTGCCACAAAATTGGAAGCACGCAGTTGTAGAGAATGTCTTTGTATGCTGTAGAATTAAAATTTCCCTTCACTGTAATTAAGAGGCCCAAACCTGTTCCAGCATGACAACGCCCCCATGCACAAAGTGACAGCCATGAAGACATGGTTTGACAAGTTTGGAGTGGAAGAACTCGACTGGCCTGCACAGAGCCCTGACCTCAACCCCACTGAACACCTTCGGAATGAACTGGAACACTGACTGCACACCAGACCTCCTTGCCTGATATCAGTACCTGACCTCACTAATGCTCTTGTGGCTGAATGAGCACAAATCCCCACAACCCGAAATCTAGTGGAAAGCCTTCCCAAAAGAGTGCAGGTTATTATAACAGCAAAAGAGGGACTAAAACTGGAATGAGATGTTCAAAGAAAACCATATGGGTGTGAAAGTCAATTGTCCACAAACCTTTGGCCATGCAGTGTATGTATGTATGTATAGTATGAATGTAACTGCATTATTTATTTATTTATTTATTTATTTATTTGCCTACAGAAATGTGTTAATTTGTTATTTTTTATTCATTGCTTGCCACATTCATTCATTCATTCATCCACATTTGATTTTTTAAAGTTTTTTTTTTTACATTTTCTTTTACTTTCGACTCCTTTTTATCTGATGCAGTACTTATTAATTAATGCCTGTCACCTCTCTGTTTTGTGTGTGTGTGTGCATGCGTGTGTCTGTACAGTCTGTGTCCTTGAAAGTGTATGGACTTTTTGTCTCAAAAAAACATTAAAGCATAGAAGTTATTTTGTTTGTTTCTTCTAATGTACTCTTGGGCATCATTGTAAGCAGTTCTCAGTACAGAGGAGTTTATATAACGCTGTCAAGAACAGTGATTAAGAATGACAGTTATGACTACATACCCATCCGCCCTAGCAATTCATCATTACCCAGCTGTTAACTTGAATAGGCTGCATCTTTTTTTTTTTCTTTCTTTTCCTATCTCGTTTTCTCTCGTGTTCACTTCTCTGTCTTCATCAGTAAAGGTGCAAGTTTCAGGTCAGATCCAATTGATTGTGTTTCAGATTGAGATGGAATTCACCCATATTGGGATTCAGCACTTGTTCAGATGTAGGTTTCAGGTCAGATCAAATTTATAGCCTTTCAGACTGATATTTCATTTGTCTACGTTGGGCCTCAGCACTTGTCCAATTATGAGATCATACCATCTACCGGAGGGCAATGGATCTTTCCTCCGTCAAATATCAGGCTGAAGATCACTTAACTCTGTAACGATCCCACTTACGGACACTATGTAAGGCTCTACAGCTCTTTGTTACCTGATATTGAGCAGTGAGGTAACTGACAAATATTATCTCTTGTCCACATAAATATTAGCTCGTTTATACAAATGTACATTTGTACATGTTGTACATATTGTATCTTATACAATGTAGGAGAAAATATTAGGCGGATTTATCTATATCATGCAATTGCCACTTTATCTCACGACTGCAAATTAATAACACTTAATTCCGAGTTTTTTATGACTTAACTCTGAGTTATTATCACACAACTCTGACTTATTATCAAGTGATTAAGGCTTATTTTTAGACAACCATGGCTTTTTTCTCACAATCGCGAGTTAATATCACTCAATTGCAAGTTTCTTTGATCACTTAATTGTGAGTTATTTCCACACGACTCCAACTTTTTTTCTCGCAATTGCAAGTTGCACAACTGCTAGTTTCTTATCTCGTAAATTCCAAGTTATTTTCACACAACTGCGAATTTTTTATCTCATAATTATGAGTTATTTACATGCAGCTGCGACTTTTTTTCTCAGAATTGCGAGATAATATGACTCAGTTGCGAGTTTCTTTTATCATTTAATTGAGTTATTTTCACACCACTGCAAATTTTTTATCTCGTAATGACGTTATTTTCATGCAACTGTGATTTTTTTCTTAGAATTGCGAGTTTATAACTTTATTACTCAGTTGTTTCTATCACTTAATTATGAGTTATTTTCACACAGCTGTGACTTTTCATCTCATATTTGTGAGTTATTTTCATGTAGCTGTGACTTTTTTCTCGCAATTAATGAGCATTAATGAGGGGAATTATTTACTCTATCATCCTTTATTTTCCCCATCATGCTTTTTTTGCAGGAGAAAGTAAAATTAGTCAAACTAAGCACACATTGCCGAGTCAAAGTACAAATTACACGAAATGACAGATGACAGAACTCTAAGTTTACCAAAAGGGATCTTCTTTATCTTTTCACGTTTGGTATTTGGAGGAAATATGGCATGAAAAATTGACACTTCCGCAAATTTATAATTTACACTTTAAGTTTGCCCCAAATCTTTCGTATTTCGAGGTGGCTGAGTGGTGGTGATGGACTGCTATACCTTTGTGCTCTGTACACATGGGTTTGAATCCCATCTTCATTGGAAACAGTCTGGGTTACTGACAAGACGGTTGGGGGTTCAAGCCCCAGCACCACCAAACTGCCACTGTTGGGCCCTTTAGCAAGGCCCTTAACCCTGTCTGCTCCAGGGGTGCCATATCATGGCTGACCTGACTGTGGTGTAATGTCTAATGCTTCTTCTTCTTATGCCATCAAGAACTTGTTATATAATACATTGCTAAATCCATTTGATATATATGTATATATATATATATATATAATATTAGATTTCAGCTCCTCCATCTAATATCATGACCAGCTGTCACTGCTGGCAACACTCACACCCCGAGTTAGCAGTTAGCTTCTAATATCTTAATCGTCTTTAGATTGTAGCTATCCACGATTGGCTGGTTTCATTGCAGGGTTCAGGCTGTGGTGTCGTTCACAAATTGGCTCCCGCTAATTATGCAATGCTCATCACTGTTAACATTTAAAAGGTGACATGTTGGCTTGGCACTTGGCTGTGCTGTGAATGGATGCTGGCTTTTGCCCCTCGGTATCAGTCAAATGTCTGGTTTGCTTGGTCTTTTTAATCTATCTTTCTTTCTATCCACCAGATGGAGGCTAATGGTGGATCATGGCGCTCCTGCGCTGGAATGGCAATTATTTTTCAGCTTCTTTTTGTTCTATGTGCTACTCCTAACCAAATAACTTTCATTCACATAATGAACACAATCTGGTGTCACGTTTTCTCAAAAGGTGGCTGAGCATTAGCATACTTATTAGCAGTGCTCGGTGGTTATTTGAAAGAAGGAGCGAAGGAACGGGAAATCCTTAATGAAATGTTTTGTATTAATGTTTTCTGTATAACAAATTGTAACCTGTATTATTTTCAGAGTTAAAATTTTATTAAAAATGTTTTTTTTTTTTTTTTTTTTTTTTTTTTTTACATTAAAACCCCCAGGGGCTTGGATTAAAGTCAGTTTATTAAACACAACCGCTGAAGCATTTGATAAACAAAAAATGGGTGTATTATATATTTTACAGACTCATAGTCAGCTTTAGTCTATTATAACCTGAAAATTGTGTGGGACCGAACATGTGCTAAAGATTGCTCCTTATGCATGAGCGCACTTTCCAATAATGTACGCAGTGGACTATTGAAAGCAAATATATTAGTTCTGTGTATAAGTGAGAAATGAGATACTAAGTTCACTACCGTCATCTGATTATGGACAAACATTTGCAGGTAGTGCAATGCATTTTTAGAGAGACTGTGTCTTTATTATGAGAAAGAGAGAGAGGGAAAAAGAGTGAGAGCGATGGTGGTACTGCACCTCATTTTCTTGTCTAGCCTCATCTGCACCTCTGAGGCAGCATGATAAGCAGGGAAGCAAATCCTGGGTTTAAAATAGTTGCATATCTGTCTTTATGCTATATTCAGCCCCTTCAACTCACTCCTTTGCTTGGTCATTCTATTTCCTGCCCTGCCTTTAGTCACACATCTGAATGAAAGTCAAGGAACTATATATATATATGCAGTATAAAAAGATAAAACAAATATATAAAATATTTACAAAAGGAAGAAAAGTGACCAAACTAATAATAATTCTGGGTTCAGCCCAGACTGGGCACCTAGCCCAAAATCCATTTTAGATTAGAATTATTAAAATGGCAGTGTGCCCACAGTGTGGGAAGCTAGGCTTTAAAATATGGCAAAAACATCACAGTGTTTCTGCTTTTCTGAAGTAAGTCACCCAGTACATGCCAGCTTCTTTGGAATAATAATAATAATAATAACGCCAGTGGTAACAATATTGCGATCTAGTTGTGTTGTTATACTGATACACTATCGAGACCTGCAATATGTTCACTTTGTACAGTAAGGAATAAGACACATGGGGCCGTGCTGTTATGGGAAAATAATCAACAACCGGGTGCTGTGATGCATCCCAACGTAAAGTAGAATTACTGTTCTGATTACTGTAGTACTACCGACATTCATTATTTTCCAGTAACAGCAAACCCTGAAGTGTTTTATTCCTTGTACACCACAATATTTGCTATCAAGTACAATTTTAAATGTTTTTAACCACGTTATGTTGTAACCGTTTATAGTTACATTTAATGTTGTGGAATGTCTGCGAGTGAGTTTTTCAAGTGAGTTTGTGTTATTATTTACATTATAACAGCTATATAGAGTCATTTCCTCATCAGCCTCTCTTGAGACCAAAAACGCAACTTGTCATGTTGCCGTGAAACCAGAAATCACAAAGTTCCCCTGGCGGAAAACATACTGACTGTTACAAGGTGCTGATACTGGAGACTCCTTCCCTGTATATATGGTACATAAACATTACATAAATGTGTCTTGACAGAAACATTCATCATATAAACAATTATACTTTTATTCCTTTTATTAGCGCTTCTGTTACAGAAAATTAATCAATACCTTGAATCAGATTCAAGAATTCAACAGTGATGTAGTATAAATTTGGTTACCTAGGCTACTGTACTGTAGGCTAATGTTTGATTATACAGCTGAAAATGATTGTACCAAGGAAATTAACCTTACACAGAAGTTTTCTCACTACATTTGTTTCTTCATATAGCTTTTAGGATGTTTGAATATTATTATATTCTATATATATAATATAATATTAATATAATATTTTTAATAAATAATTAGTAATCTAACAGTCGGGCAGTAATCTTCTGATCTGTGTGTCATTCTTCTCATGATCAACCGTGTGCAAATGTGCATTTGTGCTTGTTTACAAGTGACTTTCATGTGAAACAGGATGATAAAAATTTGACCAAAGTATAAACTCTTGACAAATAATTTTCAGAAATGTAATTAAATGAAACTAGGGAAAATATTATGATGCAAATATTTTACAGGTAAATAAAAATGCTTTGTTCAACGAAAGAAAGAAAACTTTTTTTTTTTTTTTTAGTTTTTCCTCAACTGAAAACAGTTACATTATATAGCTGTAACAAGCTGTTTTTTAATCCAAGGTTGTTGTTCTTTTAGTGAATAGTGATGTCTTTGGCGATCATAGTAGATCTCAGTAATGAAAAAACAAAGTTTTATATAATTCTTCTAGAACTGAGATATGGGTTCACATTCAATGTGATACGCTGTTACTTTTTCATACAATGAAGATAACACTAACTTCAGTCTCATGAGAATGCTGGATGAGACACAAATTGTGTCGCTAAGGTCTAATAAGAGTATATTTTTAACAGGAAAGCACACATTCCACCCTATACATTGTTGTGTGTTCATCAGCAGGTAGCACGTTTTTTCTGTACTCCTATTTCTCCAGCTCACTTTTCGTTCATCCTTAATATCCTCCCTCTTTCACTCTATTCCTGCACATCAATGCCTCTGAATGACTTGCCTCTGGTGTTTTTGGCTGACTCAGCTCGAGGCTCTATGCAGTGAGCTATAGGAAACACCCCTCCTCTCCACCCCACTCTCTCCTGATCTCAAGCAATCATCAGCTTTGCCAGGCTGTTTCTTTCGTGACTGTCAGAGCACTCACAGTCTCGCCGGCTCCCTGGCCGCATTGTTTATGGATGCAAAGTAAGACAACTGTCCGAGCCAATTTGGATCGTTGTTTATAGCCGTTGCTGCATATCTGGTGCCTAGCGGCTTAACACAATAGAAATAAATCGGTCATTACAATAGTGAGGAATTGGTCTTCATTTTCTGTCTCGCTCCATTATTCGGAACTTAATGCAAACCCAATGGGATCTATAGGTGCATCTGAAAGTGTGTGTGTGGTCGTGGCTGACTTCCACTTCAGAGCACTACAGTTCTGCCACTCTTACACATTACCATATGTCTCTATGTCTCGTCCCTCCATCCATCATGATTGCAGCACGAGCGAGACAGCTGTCCCATTCACACAGGGAATATTCACAGCCCACCAGGCCATCAAATCTCATCTAATACTGCTTCAGTTGAGGCAAGTCCACAGCAAAGGTTTAGTGAGTGTGTGTGTGCGGATGTGGAGATGGAGAGGGCAATGAAATACTACTGGGGTTTGAAACGCATTGTGCCTTCAGTGACACTGTGTAGTAGGAAACGAAGAGTCAGACTTGAGAAAGAAATTGTAGAGTCTCAGGCTTCTTTGAGGATTCAGAGGGAAGTGGATAAGGAAGACGCAGAGGGAGAGGGGGATGGCAGGGAGCTAGACAAAGACTACAGATGTCAAAGGATGAAAGTGTAAAGGCAAGACTGTGCATGCATGGACGAGGTCTAGAGTGAGAGTGACAGCGAGAGAGATAATTATGGATATGATGTCAACAGCAAAAGATGCCTTGAGAAAACATCAAATAAAATCAAAATATTGTTTTTCCTCTTCCTCTTTTTCTTTATTGCTCTCAGTCTTTCTGAGCTCACAAAGCCTCCGCACCGAATGGCACCTCTTTATATTTACAGTCGCCTACACAAGTACACAACTCCCTGTCTGCTGCATAACTGAATACAGGTCATCTCCCTGGGACTGCACACTTCAGGAGAGCATGATCGGTCTCGGGTGTTTCACCTCAGTGCTGAGACCGTGCCACCAGATAGCGTTAACAATTTCCACCAAGGATCTCTCAGCATTTAAAAAAAAAAATGGTGTGGCCCTTTGCAAAACTGAGTTTTGGCACAAATGTGCATAGTGCAGCAAAATGGGCAGAAGAGCTGCAGCAGAGCTGCGGCAATGAAAGAAGCAGATGTATAAAATGCAGTAAGTGGGAACAGGACTTGTGTTACTTGATAAGGACTTGGCTGTAGGCTGCACTTTTGATTTATTATCTTTTTTTTAATTTTTTTATAAAGGCTTAGGTACATGGAAAATATGCATTACATACAAATAGTAATATTGGGTTGAACCAATCCCAAATTTTCTAATTTTTGATAAAATATTGTCTAATTTTTGATACCAAACCAAAACTGGCATTCGAGCCCAGTTTTCTCCAAGCTTCTGTTTCCCAGTTTTAGAAAGCATTACAAATGAGATGGTGGCAATGAATATGGGGCATTTCTACCTATAGGTGCAGAATACATGCACATGACAAATGCAAATAATTTAGCACCTGAAGTGTGTTTTAAAAAGCCTGAAAGTCTGGGGATGGTGATTGGATGTGCAAATAAATTCAACTGTGGGCAAGTATTATTGTGTAAGAACTTTTCTGCCATTTGAAGCAAACTAAAACTATTTGCTAAGTTAATAATGAGTAAGTTTATCATAGAATTAGAAGCTTTCTTCAAATATTACTACAATAAAACAGGTTTCATAGTATATACTCACCAGACATTCACACCTCTGATGCCAACTGTTTTTTTTTTCACACCACCAGTAAAATGTTTGTACATACCTGCTCATGGAAGGGTTTTTATTCATTTTTTTTTTTTTTTTTTTACTATTTTCTACTATAATGATTATAAAGAAAGTAATCTTAACAGTATTCCTGATGAAGCTTTGCACACTCTTGGCATACTCAACCAGTTTCATGAGCTTCCAAAAAGTGCCCAAAGCTCCACAATAATTTTCTAAAGTTGTAAATGACTTGTTTGGGGACACAATTTAATTTTAAACAAAAGCAATTTCTTTTAAATAAGACCATTAGCTATTATTTAAAAAAGACAGAGAAATACATTTATACATGGACATTAACATTATTATTCAGTCTAGTGTGTGCAACCCTTTGGCATCTATGTTTCATTCCCATCACCATCTCACCTCCTTATACCCGACTCAAAATTACACAAATGTACGGCAAATTTCAGTCTTTCAGAAGATCAGCATGCTCAGTGTGATGTTTGTTTCTTTGGGGTAATCCAATAATTAGAACTGCAGGGATTAGTGCACAGGTGACACATGAGTTATCCATTCCTTCATTTTCAGTAATAGCTTTATCCTGGTCAGGGTTATGGATCCAGAGTCTATCCCTAGAAGGTGGGAACACCTTCTAGGGAAGGTGGAAGGTGCAAGGTGGGAACACAGTCTGGATGTGGACATGGTGCCAGTCTGTCACAGAGCATCATGCACAAAACCATTCACACCTAGCCAACCCACCTACTGCCACTGAAGCTGGAAACAGGCAGAACTCACACACTGGGTATCGATAATTTTATTTGGTGTGTACATTTGCGGCATTATATGGCCATGTCTGGGCATTTAAATCTGAGGCGTAGAGAGACTTCAGGCCAACTTCTGATCTTGTTAGAGCACAGTCCATGATGAATGCCACCACACTGCATCTTGGGGGAGGTCACAACCGGCATTTGGATTTCAGCATCCTCTAGTTGGTGGTTAACCACTGATGCCAACCACCAGTCTCTCATCCATTGCTCTGGTAGGTCAGGATTTGAGCCATTGTTGTGGAGGGTTGTATACGTCATTGTTTCTATACCAGTGTTCATGATGTTTCCACTTTTCTACAAGCTTAAAGTTGTCATAGGGAGGGTGAATGAAAATTTGCAAGTGTAGGCAACCATTGAACTTGTGTAGGTCACAGCATACCTGATATTATCCATAATTAAAAACCACAGGTGGGATTCAAACCCAAGATGTAGTCTATGTAGCCTGGAAAACCATAGCTCAGAAATGAAGGATTTGTGCTGATTGCAGAAACAAACAGTACAACAAGACAGAAACAATGAGACTCAAATGACACGCAGTTCACGGAGGTCAAACTTGTGATATGGGCAGAACAAAAGAAAAGGATCAGCATTTCAATATTATCATTTTAACTAAGCCCTTTTGGCAAACTGACAAACTTTTTGTCTTGTTTTGTGTTTTTAGGCTGCATGTTAAAGCTGAACCAGCATGACAATTATAATGATCTGCTAACAGTTGACTTTTTTAAAAGAGCTACTTGTATGATGCTTGTGATGCTGCTCAACCATAGCTGTAACACTCAGATCAGTCATAAGGAGTTTGTAACAGACTGCTAACTGCTCCCCTGCTCTCAGTGTATCCCAGAACCCATTTTGCCGCAGTGGCATCATCAACTTTGAGCGGTGGAATGGAGCACCCTGGCACCGGAATCTAATTTCCCTGTGGAAACGAACAAGAAATCAGCTAGTGAGAGGGTTTTCTCACAGCGTCTGATTTCTTCACTGCTCAGTGGGGGTAAGGTTTTAAAGGAGCTCAAAGTGGGTTGTTGGATTTAAATATCTGTTGTTGTGCTGGGCCAGTGCCAATCTAGCTTAGTCCTGGCTCTTGTAGTACAGTGTCTTGTTAGCCCACTTCAAAACACACTGGATTGCACTTTCTTTAATGCAGCATGGCTCCTTGCCAGTAACTTTTGCTACTCTACCACCCTCCACTCCGAACGCTTATACATTTCTCTCCGTCATTAAACTATGCTGAAATTATAACAAGCTTATGCAAGCCAAACCAGCAGCGCTGAGGCCTGATCTATGATTTAAAAATGAGTGGAAAAAGCACCTCAACAATAAGACGGCACATCCTCAGCCTGATCCCATCTGTCTACATGAGAAAAAAAGTCCACATAGGTAACAGATGCTTATTCCACAGTGCTGTTAAATTCTCAATTCCGATTGGTCAGAAAGTGTTAATTATATATAACAGCAACTCTGACAGTAGTTCGGCTGCAAGGTTTATATTAATGCGCCTGTTCTAATACTATATTATACTTTCTATAGTAACAACTTACACAGTATGTTAGAAGCACCACATAAACGTGTGTAATTGTTGATATGGTAAAGTTTTCTGTCAGGAGATTATTTATAGCTGTTGTGACATAGTAACTGATAACGGGATCTAATTTGCTTCACGGATGTTCCACAACATTAACATAACTATAAATGGATAAAACATGTGCCGTGTCATTCTTTAATAAATAACAATTTGTTAGCACTGGCAAATTTGGCTGTGAATAAAATACTGCGTTGATTATTTGTTATTGAAAAACAATCCACTTCACGGTGGTAACAGTAAGTCCTGTTATGTTTTATTCCTCACGTATTACTTAGCATAATATGACAGAACTTAATTTACAAAAACAAACAAACAAACATAAATAAATAAATAGGCAACACCTCAACTAGAAGGAGCTGAAAAACACAAGGTCTTTAGCACATGATAATGCTGCTTGGCAATTAGCTAGCAATTTGTAATTTGCATTATTTTACTTTTTATTATGCATTAATTAAAGTGTGTTGGGATGGCATTGATTGCTTTTTATTTACTTTAAAAGCAAAATACATACCTAATTTTGTATATTTGTTGAGTCATTTATTAAGTTGTTTTTATATATTCATTCATTTATATACCTACTTACTTACTTACTTACTTACTTACTTATTTAAATACTTCCTTGTGCTTATTTACTTACTTATTTATATGCAGATCCATTCCTCCATAGAAGCTGTTCACTCTCTCCATCTCTGCACAGCACTGACCTAAGCTCAGCTTTTCAGAAACAAAACCAGGCAGAGAGTTCTGACCTTTGACCCACAGCCTAGCCAAGGATTCTGGCAAGCAATCTTTCATCTAGGGCCAAACAGAAAGTTCTCTGGTCCTGACCTCCAAACTGTTTCACAACCACTGTTTCTGCTCTTCATAAATGTCTCTATTTCTTTCAAATCTATTTCTTTCAAATTTCTTTAAAATTCTTTTAATCCAGAAAAGCACGGGCCATTCTGGCTTGGATTTCATTTAGGATGACCGGGTCATGAGCTGCCATAGAGACAAAAGAATGAAAGCACATCACATCGGTAGCTGTATTTAGCTTCACTCTAAAGTTCCTAGCTAAAAAGTTAATAGAGGGAACATTACGTCTAAGCAGGTGGAGAAAATTGGACTGGTGAATGGTGAATCTTTCTCACTCTCTCTCTCTCTCCCTCCTCTGATTGAGAAGAACAGCCAGGTTTCAGAGAAATGTTTATTACGAAGATGAATCTAAGCAGTGGTGGTAAACAAGCCTATTTGCAGCCAACCTTAGCAGTGTGTTACGAAAGACAGAAAGAATGGGTGGGTTATTAATGAAAGCTCTCTCTAGCTGGTGATTTGTTTATTAAATCACGCTGACAGAAAAAAAGCATTAAATGACTAAGCAGGAAGGTTGTGCATTTCTCAAGCTTGTCTACAAGAATGATATAAAGCACCAGAGACGATATCACCTTTATGTACTGGCCTCATTTTGTTGGTGAGGTTGCTTTATTCACTTATTGCTAAACCATCACTCAAGACAATCCACTGATTTATTTATTTATTAATTTTAAGATTGAGTTTAGCCTATGGAAGCAGATACTATCATTCACCAAGCCTTTCTTTGTTTGTTTTGACTGAATTACTTTATAGATGGAGAAAAAAGACAAAAATGGCCTCAGTGATGTTAAATAAGGTTTACCAGGGCCACCCATTTTATACTAGCTGTACACGATGCATGTTTTTTTTTTTTTCTCGTCCTTTCAAAAATTAAGGTAATTAAGGTAGCATTATTATAATATTTTTTTAAAAATGGCAGTACTGTACAGTGTTGTGCAACATCCCTGAATTTAAGGTAAAATCAAATTGTTTGTTCCTATGCCTTATTGTTATAGTATATCTAGAAAAAAATGCAAAAAAATGTTTGAGATATTATTGGTTTTTATTTGTAGGTTAGTAGGTTACTTGTAGGTTCGTAGGTTATTTCTGGGAAAATAATTAAACATATTTAATGACTCCTCCTGTACTAATCTTGTGTTCATCCAATTAAATGTTCTCTAGAATGTATACATCCCGCCCCCAGGGGTGAGTCCTGCTCTACGGTAGCCGTTTCACAGGAGCAAACACATTCGTTGGTGTGTTTTTGGCTGCACTTATTCCTGCACACTATTCCCTTTTCTATCGCTTGGTTGAGAAAAAAAAATTGTTGGAGGTTATTCACGGAATTTGTGCATGGTTACAGTTTTGTGAGAGGTACTTTTCAGAGGAGTGTTTTACCAACTAGGGGCTGTACAATGCAGGAATGTCTTGCTACTGCAGACTGATCAAGCTTAAACTTCATACACTGTCTGTAAGAGTGAGTAATATCATTTTATCAAGTATCATAGTATTTCAAATAAATTATAAGCCTACCATTCAGCTGCATCTGATGACCCTGCACCACACACCATCAGTACTTGAGGTAACAGGTTACTGAATAGAAGGTCATGAATTCAAATCCCAGCACTGCCAAGCTGCCACAGTTGGGCCCTTGAGCAAGATCCTTAACCTTACTGCTTAGCTGTATCCTGTCTCTCTTTGGATAAAAGCTTCAGCCAAAATAAACAAATCTTAATATAAATGCATAAACACATGGCATCCCATAATTTAGGATATTATCCTCATTAAAATGGATAGGATTGGGCGAAGGCTGCCACGTGATATCCTTCACAGTTGAAAAAAGGCGTTTGTTCAATTTTTCCTTGTTTTGGAAGGGATGCCGCATCACACAAACTATTGTCTGTATATGATATAAGCACAACCGGCCATCACTCTATCTTCCTGTTTCAAAACGAAATACATCAATATATGGAAACAAGCCATTTCATGAGGACTATTTCTTAATATTCCAGATCCTTATTCACAATAAAACAATTTGCTTGATAATCCATGGAATGAGCTCCAGTTAAAGGCAGCACCTAAAGTCTTTGTGGTTTAAAACACTGTTTCCCATTTAAATAAACATACCTTTTAAAATTTAATGTCCCCAAGTCAAACCCAAGAAATAAGACACTTAAATTAATACTCCAGCATTTTTCAGTGTAGACTCTATCCACCATATCCAAAGCTTATGTGCAACAAGAATTTTGTCACCCCTCCCCCGAACAATTATAATGTAATCCTAAGAACAGTTGCTAAATATCATCAAGTATACATAGTATACAAACATTGCAATAACAATAAAGAACCTATAGTGACATGAAGCAAATGGCTAAGCTGTTCTAATAGAACTTTATCCAACTTTCCAACAATAGAGCAATACGCTAAAATGTAAATCTTGTTACTTATGCTTTCAAAAAGGTTTTGTGGTATCCAAGAGCCATTACACTGCAAATGAGGCACTTCAGTGTTTACATGACTATGTTGGTAAGTCAGAGCCACAAATTCTTCCCTCTGAACAAGTACTTCCATTACTGAAAGGATGAATTATTCAGGTTTAGAGCTGACCTGTGACTAAGGAATTCATGAAAATGATGTGTCTGACATATTTATTGGCAGCCCCAACAACTGCCCCTAAACATCTATTATAAGCGAGTTTCAAGTAAATGGAAAAGGTTTTTCAATCTTTTCTTAATACAACAATTTGTGGCAAGATTTTTGACCATGGTACTTACACATATGCTATAGATATGTGATAAAGTGATAAAGGCTTCAGTAGGTCCCCAGTTTGATCTTGGGCTTGGCTTTCTGTCTTTATGGAATTTAGCATGTTTTCCCTGTGTTCTTGTGGGTTGTGGAAGGTGGGAAGTTCTTTAGTTTCATCCCAGCTCCCTAAAAACTTACCAGTAAGTGGACTGGTGACTCTAAACTGTCCCTAGGTATGAATGAGTGCTCTGCAAAGGACTGACATCCCTTCCAGGGTGTATTCCCATCTCACGCCCAGCGTTCCCAGAGTAGGCTCCAGATCCACCATGACCCTGGCCTGATAAAGTGTTTAATGAATGAACGAATGAATGAATGAATGGTCACAAAACTAAACATGTGACCAGCAGGACGCCTTCATGTTGGTCTAATACATGAAATTCATGTTGTATTAAAAGTGTTACTACTGAACACAATGTCACCTTTAAAAAACACAAGGTATAATGTTCTAAAGAATTAAAAGCTTTTTCTTCCAAAATTATTTATTTTCATATTCATCCAGTCAGGGTCACAGGGGATACAGAGTCTAGTCTGGGAATACTGGGCAGGAGACATAAATACACCCTTAATGGGACTCCAGTGTTTTGGGATGTGGGGAAAAAAACAGAGAACCCTGAGGAAACCCATGTGGACACTGGAAGAACATGTAAAAAGACAGTAACCCAAACTCAGGATCGAACCCAAGACCCTGGAGCTGTGCGTCGGCAACACTTCCCACTACGCAGCTGTGCCTGCTTCGAAAATCCAAAACAGATTAAAATTCCATAACGCCACAATTTCCACTGAACTAGACTTGATTAAACGAGTAAGTATAGACAGAGAACTGAAAGGAGCTTGTGCAATAATAAGAATACCTACAAAAAGAAAGAAGAAAAAAAGCAAGGTGATATGAAGTGTGTGGATGTGTGGGTGAGTGTGAGCATATAATAACCACAGATCAATAATACTGAGGTAACTAATCTAACAGGAATATACATTTGTATGGGATGGACAGCAGGGAAAGGTAACACCAATATTGCTACCCCTGGTAGTTTTAATAATAAGCAACCACACACTAGAGCACAGAATGTTCAGTCAAAGCAAACAGTAAATGTTCTCTGACATTAAGGTCACAAAAAAAAAAAAAAAAACATTAAATTCCGGACCTGATATAATAACATGACTACTAAAATATGGAAGGCAATGGATACAACAGAACAATGACTTTATTTTATGAATATGATTTTTTGACATCTGACATTTAACAAAGGAGAACTGGATAGATATTTATGTTTGTTGAATAAATTGCAATGAAAAGGAAATATTATGAAATGATTTAACAGCTACAGCAGCTAAAGCAATCTCCGGAAATAGGAAACAATTACTCAAAGCCGTCACCTTAATCTTTTCAGAATGGTTTTCCATGTTGTCAAAGTTAGAGACTAGGTAAATTAGGTAAACTTCTGAATGTATAGTGAGTGTTTATATCACTGTTTTATATATATATATATATATATATATATATATATATATATATATATATATAACACATATGACTGATAAATCAATAATTTATCAAAAATGTACAAAAATGTAAATAAATCATATATTTTTTTAATGTTAAATGTGTTTTTACATTTACTCAGAGCCCTAGCTCAACACATCCAGGTTATTTCTTTATTTGCATGTGGGCAGAGGTATCTTTCTGTATGATTATAATGCTATTATAAAGATTATAATGCTATTAGGTGCACCTAACAGCATCATCTTCACTAAATGCTTTATTCTAATGTAAGTGTGTCTGTAAGATTAAAATCATCAAACGAATAGCTGACAGTTCTTTAAATGAGCTAGGAACAAGGTGTAGAGACAAAACTAAACCCATTCACAAAGCAATCCCTAAAAGAGGTTTCCAATCATCATTGAAGATGAGTTTGACCCATGCCTGATGGATTTTGTAATAAACCCCTGCACATGGATCCTCAATATTTATAATGTGAGTTCCATTCAAGCTTCATGCTAATTTGGAAATTAATTATGTTGGATACACAATTAGACAGGCAATAAAATTTCTTTCATTTAAAATTCCTCTTTCAGTATTTCGCTTTGACCTCACAACAAAAACAAAAGCTTTCGGATGTTACCTTTGTAGACCTTTCCAAAATCAAACACAGCCAAAAGACCTAACAATGCTACATTAGAAACAATAATGTGCCAAACAAGTGAAGAAATGAGTACTGTGTGTGTAATCTCCTCTGAGAACCTAGAAAATAATAGTGTTTATAATGGTTATAACCAAAACCGTGAGATAACGCAAAGAGACAAATCCCTTTTTTTTTTTGTTCTCGTCAAGGTCCACCGCGTTATCTCATTTCCGAGGTGCGAGACTGGAACGTTCACGAGGAAGCCGAGCTGTCAGGTGTACACACAATACAAATGCTCTTTGCTGTTTTATGCTCTTACCCTTACAAACATTCATTATTTTCATAGAGGCTGCACCAGGAGACAGGCACTGTAGTGCTGGCTGATATGTAGCAATTAAATTAATAAATAAAATGAAGAATCCAATATTAAAGAATGTTTCATAAAGCATAGACATGTGTCTCAATATAGGCTCACTGATGACAGTGGAAATTATTGGTTTGCTTTTCACGTAAGACTCCACTATAGAATAAAATCTCTTGTGCTCGTGTGCTGTGCTAACAAGCTGTTCTGTTAAGACCCCAAAGTTCAATATGAACCACAATAGACATACTCCAGGTTTGAGAGAAAGGGTGAACATGGCTGACAGCTATGTCAGCAGCATTTTTCTTCACGGTCCAACAGTTTATTAACTACCAGCTGTTTGCAACCTTGAGGGAATAAAATAGCAACAGTAAGGGTTTCTAAATATTAAATAAAGGGCACACTTCTGTCTTTGTCCATGTATTTTGCTTTGTAGCTTTTCAACATTCTGCTTAAGTTCCTGGTGGTTTGCCCCACTGACTAGCCATCGCACTGAACTACCACAAAATTGAATTTCACTATAATGACAACCGGCCCATCTGGGTTCTTCTAGCCTTGTGTGTCAGTGGGTCTCTCATCACAAAACCCTCTACTATTAAAGTTGTGACACAATTGGATTGCATCTCTTGTACTTACTGCCAAAAGAGGTTATTAATATCTTTTGACGTTCAATACGCTCGAATATGATTTTCAGGGTGATGAGGATGACTCAATTTAGCCTGGTAATGAAAAACAAAAAATATGATGATAATTGACTTTAGCACTGTGACAGTAATGGCATGTGGTTACCTTTAAGAATTTGATTAGTTAAAACAGCCATTTTTCCTCCAATATAATCAAGCTGATTTATATTGATTTGAATATGAGAGGAATTACTGGATTCATAACAAAGCATACTGAAACAGAAGGACTCTAAAAACTAGTACATACATTTCACGTGTGTGTGATTCTGAAGCCTATCCCAGGAACAACACCCTGAATGGGACAGCAGTGTATTGCAATGCTTTGCTAATGAGAGGGATTATGACTACTACTTCTCTCTCTCTCTCTCTCTCTCTCACTCCCTCTATTTATTTCTCTTTATATCTATCTATCAATCACCCACTCTGACAGAGAAAATTTTCATTCTTATTAACCCCAGGGCACTGGTACACCCCAGGGGTATGTTCTGGGCCCTCTATCTTTTTATCACTACAACTACTCAATGGGATATTTTTACAATCTCCCTGTTTTCTTTCTGAATATAATACATATTAGAGGTATGAATTTACTCTTTTTCCCTGTTCTCTGGATCTTCTATAATAACATATGGAGGTAGTCTACCTTTTCAATTTTGCAAAAAAAAACAAAACCCTGAGGTGTTTCTCACAGGCTCTGTTTCAATTTACAAGACTATATTAGCTACAGACACGTATAGATCTGGATTCATCACCATGTCAGGTGGAGATTAATAACCAGTGCCTGCATTAAGGATGATTTTTTTTGCCCTGTCAATTCACAGTATAACCTCGATAGAAGGAATTCTGTGAATAATACTTTATAAAATTTGATAAAACATTTTGAAATATCAACATAAGTCCCTTCTAGCATTATTGCTGCTAGAATGACAAACAGGGTGGCTTTAAAAAGAAGTGTGGCTTATACCGAAGAATGACAGAATCAATTCTCATATAATAGATATAGAATGCAAAATAATGGAATGCATTTGTCAAAGTGAAACATATTTTATAGCAGAAAAGCCCAACGAACTATTTAATACGAAACAGACAACACTCTGACAAGAAAGCAAAGGGCTGAATAAAAGACATTTCAATTACAACTTAAGCCACGTACAAGTTTTCTCCAGAACGAACGTCTCCAGTGGACTTAAAGGCTCTTGCCTGTTTAGTCACATTCCCAAGCTGAATGTAGCTAATTGTCCTTCAGTCAATCTCCTCCCTGAGAGAAACTGCAAAATCATGACTGCGGCTTTGGATCTGAGGCTAAAACTGGGCTTGTTGCAGCCAGCTTCAGTTGGGTGTGCCAAGAACATGAGATGGGAAAGCTTTAGGACTGGGCACAAAGAGTGAGGGCATTTTAGCCCCCAGCCCCCAGAAAGATAAATCCTTTGGATTTGGGAACAGATGAAGGAAGGGTTGACCAAGATTTGAAAGTTTCACACTGTCTCTGCCTTCTGAGAATGAAAATCTTCATTAGAGATTGTGAGGATCTTGTTTTTTTGGATTAGTTCTTTTCCTTTTTCTTTTTCTCACTTATTTTATGTCATGAATGCCCCCTCTCAGCATAGAGAACAGTTCTTATGATGACAAATACTATTTGCGCTTGGCATTTGTCTTCCATCTACTTTTGTTTATGATTTGCTACATGCCCTTGTTTTGGTTTAAGTCCTGTCTCTGCCCAAAAAACTCTTTACTTGAAAAGGTTACCACCTAGCCCCAAAACCATCTGAAATCTACAATCCTTCAGTCGCCAAATTCTACGCTCAAACAAAGCAGAAATTACAGTAGCATCCATTTGTATCCAGTTTTAATGAAGTGACTAAACATGGCCTTGGGCTTGCTTTCTGAGCTGCATGGTAATGACCCCATTACCTTTACACACACACACACACTCAGACCCACGCACACTAAATGTTTTATGCTCGGCTGAGAGGTCCCAGTCTTATTTTTTTTTAAAGCCTAATAGCCCTAAAGTTGCTGCTTGAACAAAGCAGATAAGGACTCCACAGGCAGTGTTTCTTAATGAATTGCCTAGTAAGGTGGGATACCAAACAGATACGTCAAATCCTACTAGTATTACAAAAAGTGTGTTCACAAATAAGTAACCTAATTAAGGACAAAGAAAGCAAACATTAACATCATGAAAAATTGCAGGCATTACATTCTATTGCCATTCCCTAGCTGAGGAGAACGCAGTACTTGATGCATTAGTTTGTCATGGTTTTCACCAGCATCTGTTTCCTTCTGAAATGACTTTACTCTTGACAACATTCTTCTTTACCTGATGCCAGTGAACATCAAACTGATTGCACACCCAAACTGTTAATGGTAAGGCCCTTCATCATCCTCTTCTTCACTCTGCCACACATTCAGCTGACCATTAGCACATCCCCCAGCCGAAAATAAGCATCCCCTGGGTGCAATTCGATCAGTCTGCCTCTTCCCTTGTCTTAATACAATCCAAAGCCAATTCCAATTTCTCACATCTTTCCTCCAAGGCTAGTCTCATTCATACATCTCTGTTCACGAATAATCATTCCAAACGATTTTCCAGAACAAGTAAAGCAAACATTAACAAAGCTCAATCACAAAATAAACTCATACAGTCATACAGCAATGGTTATTAAACATACTGATATAGCAAAGAGTCAATGGTCAAAAATAATGAATGAATAAACTAATTAACTAATTAGTTAAAAAAAACTAATTAATTAAAAAAAAAAAACACATACTGTATATACTCTCTAAATCTAGTGTTACATCCAAAGGTGCCTTATTTATATAAGCTCTGAGACAGTGACAGTGATGTGCCAGATAAGAGGAGCATGTTCAATGAGTGCAGCATACATGTCAAAAATTCCACAAGAATACATTTATGAGTTTATGCAAGTTTTTAATAAAGTGGTCTTTGTCACTCACCCAAGATATTAGTCTATTCTTTCTTGCTGTGTAAGTCAAAATGTGTTTTATCCTTCTGTTGTTTGGACGTATATTCCCATATATCAGTAGGCACAACAAAAGTGAGTCAGGTCTACATCTAAAACTTTCTCCATAACAGTTATAACTGCAGCCTGTTATTTTGTATTATAAACCATGGTCATATGCAGTGAGTTTAATCACCAACTGAGACTTTACATTTTGGACAGAGAGGAAAGCATTTAGGGTCTGAATTATATTTAATGAATGCTGTATATATGCATCAGATGCACTATTCCTAGTTGAACTGCTTGAATCCTATTGCAAAGTGATATTCTTCTTGCTTGGTCCCAGACCAATTTCCAATCGTCATTTGCAGTATCTACTACAGGTCAGTTTTCCCAAATCTGAGGCTGTCTGTGTTGTCTGTGGAGTATAAGATTCTTTACAAGAAATACATTTTCTTCTGTTAAAGGTATTTTTGCACTGCCTTTTCTAAATTTGATGGTGTTTGGGGTGGTTCTATAATTAATGAAGATACCCAAAAAGTGTTGTCCTGGCAAGTTAAAGTTTGGGGTTAACTGGTCACAAAACTATAGACATAAGTTCTCAAGCACTCTTTGGATGGGCAATGCCTAAAATACTGGATTGGTTTGAATTGGTATAAGGGTCTTTAACCAGTTTTCTAATTATTGAGGCAAGAACCAAGCCATAAGCGTGCTTTGTATTGGTGTTGGAATTATTTTGGGGTTTTTATACTTTTACTTGAGTGTTATTTAAATGTAATACTTGAACTCTAAAGTACATTTCGAGAAAAAGGAAAAAAAAATAAAACCTTTTACCCATTAAAATTTTATTTAGGCCTTCAAAGTACTCATTACAAATCAAGTTCTCTTCTTCTCATCCAGCCCTAGACTGTATCCTGCACGTCAATCAAATAGGCTCAGTTTAGCATCCAATCATTTCAGAGCTTCCAATCAAGAATCATGCCAATTCATCTTCTGTGGCCTTCTCATTTTACACCTGAACAACACACATATGTGTCCCTTCCCCCAAACTGTTGCCACCAAGTTGGAAGCACACATTTGCCTAGAATGTCTTGGTATGCTGCAGCTATAAGATTTCACTTCACTAGAACTAAGAGGCCCAAACATGTTCACCATGACAATGCCCCCTGTTGGACAAAGCAAGGTCCATGAAGCCATGGTTTGCCAAGGTTGGAGTGGAAAAACTCTTGTGGCCTGCACAGAGCCCTGACCTCAACCACACTGAACCTCTGGGATTAATTAGAACGGTGAACTCCCCAGGCCTCCTCGCCCAACATCATTGCTTGACCTCACTAATGCTCGTCTGGCTGAATGTGCACAAATCCCCACAGCTACATTCCAAAATCTAGTGGAAAGTCTTCCCAGAAGAGTGGAGGCTATTATAACAGTAAAGGGGGACTAAATCTGGAATGAGATGTTCAACAATCACATGGGTGTTATTGGTCAGGTGTCCACATACTTTTGGCGATATAGTGTAGTTATAAAGCACAACCTCAATCTAAGTCGAAAAAAGTTGTTGAGAAAAGTTTTCTTAATTTGGTACTAATGGTAACTTGCTATATTTAAGGACGTTAGACTGTATTCTTTGTTAATGCCAAGTTAGACTAGCATCAATTCCAGTAGCAAACATAAACTGGCTACTGGGTTAAGCCGTGGCCTTAGTGAAGTTTATTACGTTGCTCAGAAAACCCATTTGAACAACTGACTTCTGGTCCGGAATGCTTGTTTCTGTTTGGATGCACCAAACTGTTAAGATCCTTTAGAGCATGGAACAGACTCTAAAGAAAGTTTTAATGTTATTTAATTAATTAATGTTACTCAGCAGCATGAGTTTAATGTTATTTGCCAGAGACCCAGGCTCTAATGTAGACTAATTGTAGACCATTCCAAAGAACAATACTATTTTCTGTATTCCACTATTTTCTATTTTCTATATGTCACATCACTTTGGTGTACATTACTTTCATCTGTGTGTAACCATGACTTCCTGTATATCATGGAAACTGTGAAGCAGAACAATGATCACTAGTGCCTTTTGGAGAATGGACTCTTCTGACTTTGATACTACCTGCCTGCGTTTCAATATTTAGAAATTGCAGTAATGGTGTTAAACACATTAGTGGCCTCCATGTTCTATGGCATATGGTAAAAGTGTCTGAAAGCTTCAAGCCACTGAAAGCTATTTTGTCAGTCTCGGTAATGAATACTTAAATGGCAGAAGGTGAAATAAGTGTTTAAATAAGTGGGTGCTGTGAATTCTTTCTGCCCTTGTTTCACTGAGCCAGGGATGGAAATAAAACCTAGCATAGTGTGATATGAGGCTTTCTGTGGATTCCTGGGAAATAAAAGACTTTTTACATGTTTGTTGCTGAGATGAGGTGTACAGGCTCAGCTCAGAACACAGACTAAAACATGGCTTCTATATAAAACATATACAGTATATATAAAAATATACATAAATATACGGTGGCTCTGGGGTTGGAGGTTTGATTCCCACCTCCGGCCTGTGTTGCATGTTCTCCCCGTGCTTCAGGGGTTTCTTCCGGGTACTCCGATTTCCTCCCCCAGTCCAAAGATGTGCGTTGTATATATATATATATGCAAGCCAGAGATAACATTCAAGTATATTATTATTCTGAATGTAAATGTCAGTAGCAGTCAGTCCTGTGTCAGGAGTAATGAGGGATTTATTAGGCTTCCCAAGCAGACTGTCAATGGGCAGGTGACAACGAGGCGAGGAGATCAGACAAGTCATCGGAGCGTGCAGAACTTCCCCAACTGACAATGACAAGTGTTCATTTGCACAGGGTACATAATTAAAATTAGGAGGTTAAAGGGAGACTGAAATTGAGAATATGATTTCACATTTTGGGCTTTTCTGGAGGGAAAAAAAGGAACCAAAGTTTCAGCAAAGTTTCAAAGTTCACACGTTCGTTATACGTTTGTCAAATCGCAAATATGCATAAATGAGCTATAGTTAATGCAAGCTTTGGCTGTGCACTTCCACTTCTTGTTTTATATTAACTGTGGGAATATATATTTGATCAGTCAAGGTTTAACCAGGGGAAATTATTGAGGTATGCTATTAACAGTTCTTTCAGAAATTTCTTTGCACTCACTGATAATTATAGGGCAGGGCTAAATCACTGCCAGAATTAGCATAATTTTCAGAAGAAATTACAGAAAGACTTGACAGAAAGAGTACTCATTTGTTATTAGTGTTGATAACTTTTTGTTCTCTCTCCTTTTACAATGTCAAGATGTGATGGTGAAAAATGATGACAGTGGAAACAAGGCTCTGCTGAAGGTGTTAACAACCTGATGAACAATAATGAGTTAAAGAAATACCACAAGGCACTTTCAGGCTGCCAAAACAAACCTGTTGCCAGTTCCAAATAAAGGTGGAGCCTTTACAGACCTATTCCAAAAGTAGAAAGTAGTCCATCTTAGAGCCTTCAGAAATGGAAGGTGAGCCTTGAGGACACACTAGATAAATTTAATCTTCTAAACAGAAAACCAAAGACACTGTGTACAGCTATCTTTAATTAAAAGTTAATTAAAGAAGAATTGAGAAGTCTTTTTTTTTTTTTGGATGGTCAGATTGTTTCTTACTTCATGCTCTTAAATTGAATGGTCGGGTTTTTCATCACAGCTTTTAGAAATTCCACTGATCTGAGCTCTAATAGCCCTTAATTACTTTTAATACATCGATATCTAATCTTTAATACATCATATATTTATATCTGTTCAGCTGAATAAAATGTTTCAAATTGCTACATATTCTTAGTACAATAAAACGCTTTCAAAAAATTCAGTTTTACTCATGAGTCTGCAATAAAATAATACCTTTCACACACGCAGGTCATTTTAATAATTTTGAAATTACCAGCCAGAAAATTGACTTAACATAGTAAGTTATCATAGTAAGTGAAAATGGTAAGTGAATAATTTATCAAAAACATCAAAAAATTTAAAAAGATAAAATGTTGTTAATATGAGATTATTATAAATCAAATATAAGATTATCCAGCCTGTTTTAGATGCTTTTACTCAAGCTTTAAATTGTCATGTTCTATTGCCATAATATGTTTAATATACCATAATTTTGCTTCTTTCTATAAATCAATGCTTTAAAATGAGAAAAATTAACTGCCAAAAAACAAACTTGAAATTAGTCAAAATGCCTAGAAATAGGTTTATATAATCACATATTTGGTTTATTGTTATCATATAATAGGAAATACTAGATAAATTTGTCTATATTCAAGATATTTGCTGAGATATCATTTTTGCAGTGTGCACAACCTCTGAATATGACTAACCTTTGCTGGATAAATATTTATTTAACTTTAATTAACTTTTAATACAGCCATATACATACTATATGTCCTCCTTCTTTGAAGCAGTAATTTCGGGAGCCAAAATATGGTAGTAACAATGGATGCTTCAGACAAAAGGAAGCCCCACATCATCCATTTATAAACACCTTGGTCAGACACTACAGTACAGTGCAGGAGTTAGTGATCCATCAAACAGATGAAGTTCAGTCAAACAAATGTCTTTTCCTGATGCATAATATCTTTCGGTAGCTCTGGTGGTTCACTCCAAGGGCACATGTCAGCAAAATGAAGAACAGCAAACAGTATCATGTGCTGGGTTAAATGACCCATGTAATAGCTGGGAGGTCTAAAAACAGTACAGTTTTGCTCAAGGATTCTCCTTCATAAATCCCAGACTATGTGTGGCTTATCCACCCTAAAGATTTCATAGATTTGTCAAGTCGAGCTTTATTGTCATTCTGCTACATGTGTGGACATACACTATATTACCAAAAGTATTCGGTCACCCATCCAAATGATCAGAAGCAGGTGTCCTAATCACTTGGCCTGGCCACAGGTGTATAAAATCAAGCACTTAGGCATGCAGACTGTTTTTACAAACA
>CM075028.1:9081819-9096932 GCA_037576675.1 Pangasius sanitwongsei
GTTAGGAATGGGATGGCACTTAAGTTCATATGTGAGTCAAGGCAGGTGACCGAACACTTTTGGTAATATAGTGTATAGTGGAACGAAATGTCGTGTCTCGCAGGACCACGGTGCTACATACAACTTAAACATAAATATGAACATAGAAGTATAAGAAAAACAATTTGGTTGACTATACATATTGTACAAAACTTTACAAAAACTTTACATACATACTGTAAGTGAAACTGTGCAAAAGAGATATTTTGAGGGGAGCAGCGCATAGTTTATTACTTAAGCAAAGCACTGCATCCTGATCAGTCTGAAAAGACTCCTCCTTCCTCCTCTCTGCAGTAAGCCACTGTTCACAGAAAAATCTCCAGTAAGTGCATTCTCACTTGAAAACTTGTTTTTCTTAAAGACATCCAGAATGAACAGACTTACACACATAAAAGCATTTAAAGAACCTCTGAACTACCAGGTTTGAGATCTAACAGCGAGTTATATGACTCATCCTGTACTCTGTTCTCTCTGGGTGGGAGGTCCAGGAGTTGCATTGATTTTTATTTCAATGCGCTGACCTCACCTGATAAACATTTCATCTGCTTGATGAAGTAATGATTTCAATATCCTTAATAACTTTCACTGGAGAATCAGAGGGGGGAGCAGCAGCATTGAGACAAAAATTCTTACAAGAAGCTGAAAATACAGACTCCAAGAGAGAAGCCAATGGCCATCCATTTAAACAGGTATTAGGTTTGATTGGAAAGCGATATCTCAAGAACTGCACTGGGGTCTCTTAGGCTGCTTTTACATACGCAGCATTTAGTCCATTTGAATCAAACTCTGGTACGTTTTCCTCTTTGGTGAGGTTCATTTAGCTGAGAACACAGCAATCAAAACAACCATCGGCAAGAGATGGTCTGATTCCAATCAAACCTTAGCAAAGTGAGAAAACAATTCAACGCTGAATCGATTTGACTGCAGTGAACCAAACATGTCACGTGTTGTGGGTAGCATTTTTCTGTAGATGCCAGCTGTTGAGACACAAACTGAGGACAGAGATGTAGCACTGCAGATATTAGATGTGTCCTAGACATTTGGACTGACGAACAAAAAAAAACAAAAAACAGATGCAACACAAAATATTTGAATCTAGTTATTTATATGATTATGTAGCAATTTATACACTGTGGCTCTGTGTTCTCTGTGCTTGGGGGATTTTTGAGATTTCTACTTTTTCAATTGCAAAAATAAGTTTTGGGAGTACTCTTTCAACCATACACACCCCTCAGACAATTGTTGGTTTGTTTAATTATGTACAGTATGAAACTAAACCAAACCAAATAGCAAACAAACCAAAAGTATCAAACTTCGCTCTGTAACCAGACTAATATAATCAAAAGTACCCTTAGGGTGCTTATATACAGTATATCTTTATATTTGGACTGACGAACAAAAACAGAAAATGAACAGTGCACGCATACACGACATCTTTTAAACTAGTTGTTTAGGCTGGTTAGTTGAGATTGGTTATTTATATAATTAATTATTATCTAATAATTTATCCAATTATCTAATAATTTCTTGAGCACTGTCTTAACCATGCAGAGTTGATTTCTATGCACAAAGGGTTCACTGGTCAGTATTTCTGACCACTGAATGAGGATGTATTCAACCACACATGTCTCTCAGCCAAAACAAACCAACCAATTTTGTTCTGATTATAAAAATTTACAGTCAAGATAAAGGGTAGGTGGACATATGTGTGACATCCAGTGCTCTCACTTCTAAGTGAGAGGATGTAGGCTAAAGCTCAAAGGCAGAAATTTGTTGATAAAACTGCACTCTCTGCTCTGCACTAGCCTAACGTATGCAGTAAAACCCTGACAATATGCTACCAAAGTGACTATACCCCATTGTGCAGTGGTACAACTCACAGCCAATTAACAAGGATAGCTTTAGTGTTTGGTTGCACTGCCTACAGGCTTGTATCACTTTTGATGGGTGCTGTCAGCAGCACAACAGCCTTTTCTTGTTGCTTTCGAGTGGAGAGGCAAATAAAAAAAAAGGAACGATTCACTTGTCTTTCTCACTTGAACTAGACTCAGAAACCTTCAGTTTCCAAATCCTGCTTCATCTCTCACTGTCACACTCCCACTCTCTCCATTTTGTATGCCATTTTTTTTTAAGTTACAAAGAGATCTTAGAGCTGGAGTTTTAACTGGCATACTGACAGACACAGTCAGTTAATAAAACAAGTATCATTAATAAGCTAATGTGAGAAGTTCCCACACACTGCATACTGATTGGCATTGGCTGCATTTCCTACTATCAGTTGGGTGGAATAATATTTTAAACTTAAATTCATACATATACATCCATGATGCTTTTACATCCAAATGAATAGCAAATAAACAGCGAATAAATGTAAGGCAATATACTGTATGGATATGTGTAAAAAAAAAAAAATTCCAAGTTACTTATTCAGTATTTGGGCCAAAATGAAAACATATCGCACTTGACTCACTGTTCTGAACACTCAGTCAATTACAGCTGAGCACTCATCAAACGCTAATGGGAATACATAATTCCTAGGTCTTGAAATAAGTATACACTTAAGAGCTGTTGACCAAATTATTTTCCTGCTGGGAGAATAATTATACAAGAGCCATTTATCAGCATGAGTGGTTTATGTTCAGGACAGATTTAATTTGAAGCGCCATGTTGATGGTGTATCATTTTGCAAAAATGGCTTTTTAATTCATGTTATAAACCAGTTTCTTCCACCCAGTAGCTCCTTAGCACATGAAATAAAACCACAAATGGATTTAGATTTGAAACTAAGCAGATTCTCTTTTTTTAGAGGGAAAGAATAGGTCCTTGTCAGTGGCTATGTGATGAAATGATGAAGCCTGGTTAAATATTTACATTCACCACTCAGTTCTGTCAGAACGGATGTGACAAGGTTACTCCAAAGTCTCGCATTGGAGAGACAAGATGGAAAAGTTTGTCAGACATAAAATAATGACATGAGAGAGAGTTGAACAGTGAAACAACTTGTTCAGTTGAGGTTTCATGGGTTTAGCTTCAGGAGATTAAACTGCAACCCAAGGTGGTCCAACTCATCCTTGGGTTCAGAATGGTGCTGCTCCTGTTTCCTTTATATGTCTCACAACTGCAAATGTCTATGTTACTACCAGTTAATTTTATTGTTAGGTAAAACCTTCAGTCATGCACTCTTAGGAAAAAGTGTTCTTGGGATGGTTAGGAACAGGCATGCATCAGTACAAAGTACAAGTATGAATGCATGTTTTTGGTACATGGTAGCTCTATTTATGTTGGTTACTACAATGTGTTGCTATGAACATTTTGTGCTTGAGCTTAATGTCCAAAATGTTATGCATTTAAACATGTCCTGCACTATGACTTGCCAGCAAAGTGTAGACCTAGGCGAGTGACTGGGAAAGAAGTATGCGTCTCAGTGCTCAGTGCTTGCAGAACTGAACTGCTCTCATGCACAACAGCTTCTCTGCATGCTTGCTTCACTGTTCCACTGCTGCGTGTGCGTGATTCACAGTACTAATTTTTAATGACCATGCTCACTGATGAACACTTATCTGCATTCTGCTTTGCTTTGCTTTGATTGCCATCATTAATCATGAAATGAGTCCAGATTGCTCTTATTAAGTGTCATCTGTTTATTAGCACAACAGTGTACACAAGGCTTACATCACATAGTATCATTTGGTAGGTATCGGAGCACAAGTACGTTTAAATGAGCACAGTATCAGACCGATAGCCAATGCCAATATTGGTATCACTGTTCAGACTTCTAGTATCATAAATGGGTTCAACTTGGAACCATTACTGACTGTGAAAGACTTTATATTATGGTTATAGATTTTAGTTTCCCCTGAGAGACAGAACAAAAAAAAGTGTTTAATACCTTAGATGGACAAAATTTTAATAGCTCGTTTCAGCCCCTATGCACCTTTCATGAAATAGAGTGGCTTGCTCATGTCATTATGCTGCAACTACAGTTTGGTACATTGCTGCATAAAACTCCTCTTTACATTGCTCTTGTACTTTCTGGAATAATGCAATCTATCGTTCTGCACTTACATCATGTTATACATGCACATGGACTAGATGACGGCACAAATTAGTTTTGCTCGAGGCAGCTGAGGAACATCAGAATACTTACGCAGAAGAATTGTGTCCTCATTTTAGCTGATCATTTTCAATAAATAAGAGGGGGTATGACTGAGTTTGGAATCACATTTAGATCATTTAGTTTATTTATTTTTTTAATAACACGGTTATTTAACTGTAGCACTGGCAATATCCATGCTTACTAGGAAAGATTTCTGAAATGTTGCCCAACTTAATCAAAGCTTATACAGATGGAGATTTGGTAAAGAATGCCCTCAGCATTATTACATTACACTAGGTATACACAAGGGTATACAAATCCATCCTGGCAGTTTATATAACATGCTTTCCCCCAGGACTGTAATAATTAAGACCAATTTGAAATAATCCAGCACGCCAGAGAACACAGAGCAGGTCATCTCACAGAGAGGGAAGCCAACGAGTGGAAGCAGTGGAATAAGTGTGAGATTTATCCTTGTGGTGTTGATTAGGGGTAGATTTCAATTTATGTGTCAGAGAATTTCCTACTATGGCGTTTCCACTAATAAGAAAATAAAAGAACACTTAAAAATTCATAATTTGTTACACAACTAGTCAGACTGCAACCAGACCACTTCTGGAACTTATGAAATAATTAAGTCATATTCAAAGAGGACAACAGCTACACTGAGGCCAGTTGCATCTAGGTGTAAGCTAAATTGGTTTTAATTTTCTGGTTATAAATGTTAATTGCAACAACTCTCATAAACTATTGATAAAGTCTGGTCATTAGAATGAAACAAATGTAAACATGGCTAATTGAATATTAGCTCTCTGGCCGAGAACGTTAATGCGCACTGGTGTGCCTGGTTATCAGGTCTCAGCACCCCGACTACAACTCAAAAACTGCACAAAAAAATCTGAAACCAGCCCAAAGAAAACAGCATTGGAAATTTTCTTTTTGTAAATATTTGTGTTGGAAACAAGTTAACCGTGGTGCATGGGCATTTCTGATTTGTTGTTTCCAAACTAATCCAATATGGAGTAAAACGGGCAACCCTGTTTGCGTGACTCACAAGGGGGCATGTCTGAAACACAGGGCGCTTTATTTCACATTCTGCTGTGAGCTAGCTGTGCTGTGCTTTGCGGTGCTGTGTGTGTGTGTTTGTGTGCTATTAGCGTGGGCAAGTATGCTATCCTGTTGACTCGTGAGCAGGACGTATGTAGCCTCTCCTGATTTGAGATAAAGAGGAAGATGTTTTATTGGGTTATATTATATTACATTTTAAACATTTGCTGCAGTTCATCATGGTGGCAAGCCTGGTCTATCATATTTACATCAAGCAGATATATATATATAAATAGATAGATAGATAGATCGACAGACATTTTAGTTGACATATACATTCCCTCCTTGATTTTATAAAAGTTTTTTTTTTTTTAGCCGACAGTGTCCTTTTGAATCTGTTCAATTTCCAAAACGTATTATTTTCCAAGTCTTTTTTTTATGTGCAGACTATATAATTCAGTTGGATTACCCATTGTGTGAATAATACATTAGTCATTTAAATATGGGCTAGGCAGTATTTGTGTGGAAGCCCAGGCTCTGTAGCAATCATTATTGTTCTATACTTTCACATAAATGCCCACAGCTAAGACTAGTCACAACTTTGGTTGGTGCAACAGACATAACTGTAAATCTTGGTCTTTGTCACAACCTGCTTAGGAGTTATGGTTTAGGTACGACCTGGTGCATCTGGCTGCAGATTTGGAAGAAAAATTGTAAGAAGGAGTAGTCTGACTTTTAGATGATGACTGAATTTAGTAGATTGGTCTCTAACCCTAAACATTTCTAAACTAATAATGGCTATTTTAAAACCTGTACCTCCAAAAATTCATACATTAAAAACATACATTAGTATCCTTTTTGTGGTATGTTGATTAGTTGTAATACAAGAACTTTTCTTTAAATTCTATGAACTTTTGAGTTGGCCTACATTAGCCTTAATGCTTCATGTCATCTAATATTAAAAATGCATTTTCTTCAGGAAACAAGTAGTCACGATGTCCATTACCAAGTGTAATGTGACCACTAGGGGAGCTGGGAGAGCTCGGATATATACACACATACACACACACACACACACACAAGAGTAAACATCTACCAGCGAGAAGCATACAGTGCAGTGTGGGTGTATGCAGATGTTGTCCTTTCTCTCAATAATGACATGCAGCTCATATGAACTCAGTCAGAGCCCAAACCTGGCCCGGGATCATTAATTTTACATTAAGCCACATTTACATTCATGTTTGTAATCCTGTTTGATGGATTCTGTGGGCAGAAGAATAAACCAGTCTAAACTACTGTGGTTGCCTGGCTATTTGGTGTGCAAAATCCTGCAAATGAAACAATAGTCAATATTCATTGAGTTCAGTATTCTGATTCAATGCCTGACAAACAGCTTTCAGCAGGTGGTCTCGTCTGTAATTCCTTAACTCCTGTTTTTTCTTTAAAGCTGTATTGAATTTATGCCAAGTGAGCAGTTTAACTGGCCAAATGATGTTTCCTTTAAGGCATAGCCTGTTAAAAAATAGAATTATCAAATCAATATATCATATGTTTCTATTCTGATCGAAGATCTGACCAAATTATTTCACCAAGGTTATAAACCTGCATTATACAGACATACGGCTCATCCACAGCTTTGTACAACACCAGCTCCAATAAAGATCAGCTTAAAATGAAGGCCCACTGGTCAGATCTGATGCCAAGAGACGCCATGTGTGTCCTGAGAGAATACTAATTAGTTCCTTTTGCTGATAATGGTGAAAACCAGTATCCAGGTCCAGGTATTGGCATGGATTTCTTGGTTAAAAGTCTAAGCTGAGGACTTCTTTACTGCCATATCTATGCAGAACATGCTGTTGCGCAGTTATAGTTGACATAAGACTTTCATTTAAATTTCAGTTGTCTTCATTTGAGAGCCATCTTCTCTTAAGTTAATTCTACTACTGGTTAAGCAAACAGATAGAAGTTATTCAGCTATCATAAAGATTAAAGTCTCAGCAATAAGTCGTCTCATTGAACATGCTATGTTTTTTTCTTTCCTAGAAATGATAAAAAAAATCTACTATTATTATTATTATTATTATTATTATTATTATTATTATTATTATGGACACCAAGTGATTTGGTAAATTTGACTAACTACATGAGTTTAAAATCATCCAACCATACTAAATTAATAAGGCAACATGCCAGAGTTTTGCTTTATTTAAACTGGACTTTTTTATGTCCAGAGGGGCATGTAAAAAACAGCAAACACACTAAACAATTAAACATTCAAAAGCCCAGACTACACAATATGAAAAACAAACAGCTCAGAATTGCTGGAAAGAGAGCAAGACTTCACAAAGAGTACCTCAAGTCTTTATAGTTTCCAAGTCAAAAGACAAAACAGCAACCAAACACTAAACCAATCATGAAAAAAAATAGGAAAAAAAATAACTGACAAGAAAAACAATCAAAAATTTAAAATACCAGACTATACAACATGAATTACATTCAAGTCAGATGGCAAGACTTCGCAAAGACATCACTGTTGTAAGAAGTTTCATTTTCCAAAAAGGCTATCTTAATCAACACTACAACAAGAAGATCAATACTGTTTTTAACAACATTAAATAAGTAACAAAGATAAACACACACTGCCTCAGCTCATGTATTCCACTTCCTGTTCTTTGTCAATGTCTCTTTGCTACGAAGTATAACCTAATAGGTATAACCTAAAAATCATTCACAGGGTCCTTCAAAAGTTTCATCGTCTTCTTCCGACTGATGTGTTACTGTCTCACGCTTCTTTCACACTTGGAAGTAAATTACTCTTGGATTGCCACCTTTATTGTACCCTCTCCCCATCCCTTCTCAAATCCACATGGCAAGAGCCAGCAGCGACTCCTAATTGAATCGTGACACAGTAAGCGAGTGTCACTGCGGTAGGGGGAAGATCCATCTTGACGGGGACTGCTACAATTAATGATGCGAGGGAAATTATATATTTATTTAGAGCTCATTAGATTTTAAACCCCCTGCAGAGTCACATTATGCTCTCAAAAGGTCTCCCAAGGGAGTGCTTGTTTTGTTTAGGCTACAGAAGTAAGCTTGAATGAAACATTGCTGATATCCTTCTTAAGTGCCTCAGCTTGTTTTTCTTCAGTAAAAACTGCAAATATGGGACAATCCGAGGCGTAGGAGCTTATTACACCAATCCTCAAAGTAACGAATTTAGTTATCATGAGTCTAGATGATAGCAAGTGGCTGCAAAGTCTTATATTAGTATTTTTCTTATTATTTCATTTTTGTTGTAATGTTGAGGAATTTGTGTTCTGGGTAACTGAATATCTTACCATGTTACAGAGCTGCTAAGGTGACTTTGTGATTATTTTCAGTGGTGAAAAGACTCGAGGAAGGGAACTATGTGCTATGCTGGTAACAATTCATTTGAGTGAAAGTAGTAATCAAGAAAATAACTTACATAGCAGTAAATTAGTTGTCTGCTGAAAAAAATGCTTGAGTAATTACCTTAGAAATTAGTTTTTACACGTCTACAATTAACACAACTAACATCTGAAGATGTTCTGTTTTCTATTTTGTCCTATTTTTCATTTGTTTATAATAATCATGGCCAACTTCATAAACATAAACCAAGCAATATACAGTATAAAGAAAGGTAAAGTTAGCTGGCTAGCTTACTTAGCCAAATTTCAGTAGATTGATTGGTTCGTTAGCTAGCTTATGTTAATTCATATACGTTTCTAGCTACTCTGTTAGGTATTTAGCAAAGACGCCACTTACACACTATCTTGAGCATTACCTATAGGCTGTAGTAGCACTTATACATTTAATACTACAGATAATTTCTACCAAACATCAAAGTTTACTACAGAGACATCTTAAGTTTAATACAGACCTATCCTGCTGTAAAAAATATCAAAAGATCTGGCTAGCTAGCCTAGCCCATTCAGCTAGCTACAGCCTTAGCTCCACATCTTTCTACAGTTTGGATGTTGAGCTGTGAAATGTCGATAGTTCCACAGGTTTTGCCTCACGCTGTTTTCACAGGATGTGAAGTGAAGTGTGGCCAAGTATGGTGACCCATACTCGGAATTTGTGCTCTGCATTTAACCCATCCAAGTGCACACACACCGTGAACACACACCCGGAGCAGTGAGCAGCCTTTTTTGCTGCAGCGCCTGATGCTCATCTGTCTCCACTGTCTTAGACATTGCTGCTGTTGGCATTTGAAATAAAAATAACTTTTATTTCGATTGGATCTTGAAATTGTATTTTTAAAAATTTGCATGTTGTCTTTTAAAGAGCTTACAGACATCTAGTGTTAAATGCATTTGTTTTTTACTCTGTAAAGGTGATTAGAAATGCAGCAAAGTTGAATAGTTTATTTTTAGATCCTCAGTTAAAGGTATTATGGTTAAATTTCCTCAAAACAGTACTGTTACAGTGAGCCATGTACTTGAGTACTGTAACGAGAGAACATGAAGTTTGTTACTTTCCAAACTTACCTAAAAAGGCAGGGCCATAAATTAACATATTAAGACCACAAGATAATATGTTGAAGCCATGTGTTAATGTTCTGAGACCCTAAGCAATCTCATGTCCACAAATTATTCTGTTGTGGCCACAAGACAACAATTCGTGGCTATGAATTGTGTAACCTGAGCCCTCAACTTAATATGTTTAGGGAATATCATACTTAATACATGGCCTCCAGTTAATTATTTGGCACGAAATGGAAAATAACCAACATGCCACATCAGTGGCTCAGTACCAAGCACAGGTTTTATGTGATTTCATTTAAACAAGGAATTCATTAGCTATTAGCGCTTTATGGTCACTTGCTTGTGCTATCATGTGTTCAGATACCAGACATGTCTTTGTCTATATTTCATTTCTGGAGCATTACTTTGAGAAATTTACTGAGCACTGCTACTGTGCTTCTGTAAATGAAACATCAATATAATAGTTCCCCACAGCTATATAGTTCATATGTGACACTGTCCAGTGTGCTAGTTTCATTTTCGGTGATTTGATGAACGCAGAGCCAGTTCACGACCCAAACTGAATGGACAAAAGAGATAATCAAGGTGAGGCTAGCAGCAAACTGCAGAATAAATCACTTCTCGTGCAATATGGATTTTTATCCAACCAATGTACAGAAGAATGCAGGACTAGGGGGATTATTGCTAAACCAAATTTAAAGGGGTGGCCATTTCACCAGAACAATAACTGATAAGCAATATGGCTGTGGCAAAGAAATTGAGACCATTTATTTTTGAAGCAAAGTCATTTGTGAAAACAGGCAAGACGTCTCAGACAACAACTAAGGTGTACATATTGTTGTATTGTTACATTTTGTTTTTTTTTTTCATATCTGTTCATTTATATTCCTCTTCACTTCCGAGGAGATGTGCTAGGCCAAACTCTGGCATGGCTGCTTTGACCTCTAGTCCACTGGAGGCAAGCCAAGATCTCCTTCTCTGTTATCAGCAGCTCTAAGTGGCCCCAGAGGAATGACATCCTGGCTAGAAGATGCCATCGTCTATTCGCCTTGGACCAGAACATCCTACACAATCCCCTTATCTTAAATCATTAGAAATCCCAGATCAGTCTGAAAGAACAACTTCTACTCGCACTGAAAGCAAGTGAAATATACGGCATGGTCCCTGGGTTCTCTACAGTCTGTACAGATCTCACAGCAGTGCATCTTAATAGCCGTTTCACCAAGAACACTTTCGAGACCTGCTCATGCATTATACATTAAAGTCAGATTCGCAGAAAGAGAATGCATTGCACTTTATGGCACATCATGGTGCATCTCTGGAGCAATAATGATAAATTCTTAGACAAAATTATCAGTATCTAACAGTCAGAAGGCAGCTTACTAACTGGGCACTGTTTTCTGAGCAGTATCACATGTATCCTCAATCAAATATCTCATAAATCTAATAACCAGGCCAGGAAAGTTTTGAAAAACATGGAGGACCTCTACTATTATGTCCCTCATCATTTTGTTCTTTGTTGTTGTGTACAGTCTTTTCCTTTATACATATATATATATATATATACACACAAATAAATACATTATTATTATTGTTGTTGTTGGTGTTGTTTAAGCAAATAATTATATATATATATATATATATATATATATATATATATATATATAGTGTGTGTGCTGTTGGTGTTTATTTATTTGCTTATACAACAACAACAACAATAATATTAATAATATTGGTAATGTGTATTTATTTATTTATTTACTCATTCATTCATTCATTTATTTCCTGAACATATATAATAGTGCAAAGGTAGCATTCTCTCAAGTTGTAGCATGACCTCTGACCCCAATTTCCTGTTCACTTCCTCATTTTGCCTATATAAGCTCACAGTTTTCAGTGGCTTGCTGCAGTGTCTTGTGTGATTTCTAAGGCATGTCAGAAGTTGTTCAGTGGTTAAAATGAACTACCTGACATTATATGACCTTAAAGGTTATGTAGCTAGCACATGTAGCTAGCAGATAACTTACAGCTATGTATCTAGCAGCTAACTTCCTGTTTAGCTTTAGCTAGCCAGCTACGTGTTACTCATAAAACAGTATTCTAGTGGTGGTTTATTATGCACTTGAAGTTATATGATGACTGAAAGACACTGCGAATGCAAGACAAAAAAAGCCTGGTTTCTAAAGTTCCTTTTCAATTAAAATGGTGCACAGTGAGGTTCCTACTTCTGAATGATGTATAACAAGGAAGCTGCCTTATTACAGTGCAAGCCTGCAAAGAGTTTTCAATACCGAATCCAAACTGGCAACATATATTTAGCCCATATTTATTTCCAGAAGACTGACCCATGGTATTGGTTTGCAAATGCTTTTATGAACTGTAACACTGCTGATTCAGTGTCTCTGCTGCTCTCTAAATGCATTAGTTCTTCATCTTGTAATTATATTACACTTATAATTTTTAAGCCAGATATTAAAAGAGCTGGAAAACACTGATCTAGGCTTATAAGGGGTTAACATGCTAACTATTTCCCTTTGACTACAAAAAGAAAGACCTGTAGAGAGCCAGGAGAGGGAAGGAGGGAAGGAGAGGAAATCATGCATTGTTGTCCCTCACATCTCCCTTGGAATGTTCATGCCTCTTGAAAACCCAGAGAACGCTCCAAGCTCCAACAGATGAGTCAGGACTTAAGTGAGGCAATCCCCTTGATCATGCTTAGCAAACTGATGCTAGTTTATTAGCGCTAGTTGTAAGGAATTCATCACTTTCACAGAAGTATGGTCATCAATCCCTAAAGCCTTTAAAAAGCAGAAAGACTGTTTTCTTATAGTTTCATTAACATTGATGAGGATAATGGCTTCTGAAGGTGTTAGGACTGAAGAGAGTTTGGAGCACATGTGGCCTATTATTACTCTATTAGTTAATGATGGTATGAATCAGAAATAATTCAATGCAGCTGTGAGATAATTAAGGAAGTGTAATTAAAACTGCTGGACCACAATGTGAGTACGTGTTGGGGAGGGGGTGTATTTTCATACCTTGTCAAATTTAGAGAAAAAATCTTAAAGGTGTCGTTAATTAAGCCTTTGGCCTCTTTCCAACTAGAAGGACATACTTACAGTTTAACTGGAAAAGGAAGACTGAAGAGAAGACAGGAGGGGAAGAAAGGCCTGGGCAGGAAAATGATCATGAGAAGCCAAAACGTGGATTTCAAAGTGTGCTACACTGATTAATTACACAGTCCACACAAACAATACCTATGTTCTACAGACTACCTCCTTTATCCTTCCATTTCACTATTAAGAATGAATTATACATGCTTTCAGCTACATGTATGCATACACAAGATGGCTGCCTATGGTGATCGTTTGGTGTTAATGCTGTGTGTCCATGTAGTGCAGTGCCAATGTAAATAGTGGGGGCAGTATAGCACCATGTTCTCCACAACATACTAAACAAACTAGCAGTGTGTGTATATACTGTCATTGAGTACTAACACTAACCACAATAACCAGTTTTCCTATTACGACTAGTGTTTGAGTTTGTGATTAGAGACACAGCTCATGAAAACAACCGCAACAACAGTGGAAAGTTTTATATAGAAACCGAGCTCGTCAGCGTGTTTAACATTGCTAATCGTTTTGCATACCTGATAGACAGGGATGTTTATCGCTCTAACATGCCATCTAGTCAATGTCGTTTTAATCCCACAGATATTCAAGTGAGCATGTGAACAGTTGCCCAGGCTTCTGAACCTAAAAGCTAGATCTTAAATATCAGCTTCATTTTCTTCCTGTCTCCTGCATCTGTATTTCTTAACTTCACCTCCTTTTACCCTCTTCTCTCATCATGCAATTCCAGTAAGCAATATCTTGGTGCTCTGCTTGTTGCCATGCTCTCGTCTTGGACCGACGCCTGCAGAAGATTGGGGTAGATGTTGGAACAGAGCTGGCATGCTCTGTCTGGTCTTCTTTTAATGCAGGTTTATAATTGATCCTTTCTCATCCCTCAGAGGACTGGATGTAATCAGACAAAAGAGGGGTATTCCACTTCCTCTCATAGAACTATCGATCCAATCGTCTGTCACTCCTCCATACATGGTGCACACTGCTCTATACCGACATGCATAAACCCACTACTACTACTGTGTGCGCAGCAGTTGGCATAAATCAAAAAGACACACTTGAGTAGGGCTCGAAAGTCTTTTTTTTTAATCGATCAATTGTAACATAAATGCAATTTAGACAAATTGATTTTCTAAATCATTATTTGTTTAATAGAAGTCAGAAAAGATTGGTTCTTATTTATTGAATGTGATTACCAATGAAAACACAAAGACAGACAGCCGCTGTTTTTGAATAAAAAAAAAATAGGGAAAATGCCCTTGTAATTTACAATTTATCTTCAAAACAATAGTTATGAAACTAAACAAAATCTTAAAATGTTAAACCAAATGTTAAAAAAGAAATGTGGGTGTATCCTCCAATAAGAAAACAACCCAAAGCATAACAAAATAGAAAACATACATTTATTTGTTTATATTTCTATATTTATTAATTTTTTTAAGTACTTTTGTTGCATCCCTCTTAGTCTCCAGATGTGATCTGAAGAAGGCAAAGTATAACATCTGGCAGAGTTATAACTGATGTCAGGTAGAATGTGAGCAGGTTGAATATTACAACTGAGAGAATCCAAAAGCTGTACAGAGAAATCGAAGGAGCCTGCACACAGTTACAAAAGCAAAAGGTGGATATACAAAGGATTTAGAAAACATTGAACCAATTCGTTTTGCTCCTAAAAACAATTCTTTCACTAATCTTTACTATTCGACCACTTTCTAACTGTGAAAATAATGGAACCATGACACATCTGTAAAACCTCATACACTGAGATCTCATTGGCGATAAATTAAATTGCTTTGTCTTATTTATCTTGTCCTAGAGGTGTGCAAAGTTTTGCACTGTATTTTAATTTTTTTAATAAAATGTGGCACAAAACCATTTGAAAAAATTAAATAGGGCTTTAATAGGATATTCAAATATTTTTCAATTTTGTACAAGGATTCCTCATTAATCATAAAATGACACAACATGCTTTTATCCGTTTATAGTTACATTGAACATCTGCAAAACTACAGTATGTCTTGTTATCAATATTTTATAGCAGCTTTAAACAGACAATCCTTCCCCAGCTGTAGGCTTCTGAGATCATATCCAATATGCCATCGTCCCATCATGCCCCATAACTATCGCCGGTTGATGATGACATCTCCTGTGGCTTTGGAGGGGTGTAAGCTGTACCGACACTGATCAAGGTAAAAAAAAAAAAAGGGGTGTGGCCAGACATTATATATATACAGTTAGGTCCGGAAGTATTTGGACAATGACAGAGTTTTTGTGATTTTGCCTTTATACACCACCACA
>CM075028.1:9097032-9118167 GCA_037576675.1 Pangasius sanitwongsei
TCTACACTTCGATCACATCTTGATTGTTTTATTTCAAATCCATTGTGGTGGAGTATAAAGGCAAAATCACAAAAACTTTGCCATACAGACATGCGTATAAGGAGTAACGTGTATACATTATGTTATTACAGCGGGAAAAACATACAAGTTGGTCGGAGCTGCTAGTCGCTAGCATTACCATTTAGTCAGGTTTTTTTTTTTTTTTTGCTTTCAATTATCCGTTTACTTCTCTTGCATAGCAAAATAGCCCTGATGTCACACTGTTTCACTTTCTTAATTTAAACCCCATTCATGTTTTGCGAGTGAAGACATTCCCAGCTTTATCTGTTTGGCAAGCACAGACAAGGCAAGCTAATGCATCAGAGAAAGATGTTTTGTTCACACAGCAGGCTATGGAGGCTAAGGTTTGTATAAATTGTAAAAGGTTTGTAAAATAGGCAAAAAAATAAACAAATATTACGAGATGCAACACGGTTTATTGTTGTTGATATTAAAGCTGCAGACACCACATTTTCAAATAGACGTTTAAATCATCCAGCTTGATCGGCATCGTGATAGTTGAAACGTATCAGCGACTCCCAATATTATCCCAAGCCTAACAGCCTCTCTCTTTTTTTCCCTCTCTCTTGAAAAATGCAGCTTGGCTGGATAAAAGTTACAACTTTACCCTCTGACTATTATAAAGTACTGACACTGGAGACTCCTTCCAAAAATGCTAAACAAACATTTCCTCACAGGAAGCTTCACCATATCAATGATTGCACACGTTTTGAATCCATTTACAACGTATGAGGAGCATCAGCCATACAAGTCCATGAATAAATTGTTGCTATAGAAACGATAATGTATTAGAACGAGGGCATTAATATAAATCTGCTGTTATAGAAAATTAATCACCTTTTGGTCAATTGGAATCAAGAATTTAACAGTACTGTGGTATTACTATTTAATTCAATCATAATTCCCTGTGTTAAACAATAAAATAAAGGTTGTTACCATCTACAGTTAGGTACTATAATAGTGCTTGCTTTATATGGGATAACACTATCCCAAATATCTGTGCAAAGGCATGACAACACATTGTTCTTTTTAATATCACATATGCTAAATATGCCTGAGAAACAAAAATGTAAATATCTCCATGTGGAATTAGGAAGGTAGTGTAATTTGTCAAAAGGAAAACTGAATTAACTGAATTCCCCCTCAAAGTCCCTCGGTAACGCTGTATCTGCTAACAAGTTGAAACCTCTCAACTGTAACCAATCACTGTCTGGGAATTTGTGTGCCTTCTGCCCTATGTTTTTTTTTTTTCCAACAATGGAGGGAAAGGAGAAAGAATGTTCTTCATGACAGTGGAAAATGAATGATTTTTAACAAATCAGAGAAGGACACAACAAAAAAAATTAGTTCATTCATCCTGCTCCCTTCCTGTCCTCCTGAGATTCTTCTCAAAAGCCAGCGGCTGTTAACAAACTGGTTTTGTACAACAACAATCTAGACTTAAAAGCTGTCTGTATATGAGCTGGATACAGGCGAACTGAAATAGCAGTTTAAGAATAAAATGTGGTGTAGCAAATGCACAATGCATCCTGAACTACACTTTTTGGCCTCATTTATTAATTTGATGGTAAAGCTGTGAAAGCATGAAATGAGGACAAAACAGTAAAAAGAAAAATAATTGCTCAGATCCAGAAGTGGACATTATTTTGACTTAAGACTTATGTCTACACCAATTAAACACATTATTTGGCAGTAAATGCGCCTATGAACAATTTACAAATGAACTCATTCGTATAAAACTTGATGAATGAGTCCCAACATGTAAACATTGTTAAATTGATCTATTTGTGTGTGGGGGGGGGCAGATTGAATGATACACACAACATGGACTCGTTAGTAGCTGGACCTGACAATAGACTGTTATTATCAATAGTATGTTAAATTTGACTTTTTTTTTTTTTGTCTTGAGAAGCCTGTCGAATAAATGTACTTGAGTTTAGTACCCTCTATCGGTTGATTTAATGTTTATCGGCTTCCTTCATATGGGACTAAAGTGCTGTCATGTGCTTATAAATGCATTTGTAAATAATATTTATGCAAACATTTACAAATACAGCTGAAATATAAAATGGGTTTGCCCTCTTACTCTTCCTAATTTCTAAGTGAGCGTATTCATGCCTAAGGGTTGAGTGTATGAACAACACGTGTTTGTTAATTTGATACAGAACCGAGTAAATTATGCAGTAGGGTCAATCACATTAAAATTACATTACTAAACATGTAATGCTTATTTACAGCTGCAACACATGAAAAACATGATGTTCTTGTAAATACCATTTGTATCTGTAACAAAACATTTGACAATCTACAGAGTAAGACATACATAGAAAATAATCCTAATAAGAATACAATAACCATATTTTTTATAAATGTAGTGCAATGCACATATACACACAAAGCTATTTTACCATCAGAATATAAATACTGTATGTAGCAAAACATACACTTACCATCCACGTTATTAGGAATGCCTGTGCAACTGGACATTCATGCAATCATCAAATCAGGAAGTCAAGCGCTATAGCTAAAGTTCATATCAAACATCTGAATGGGGGAAAAACTGTGATCGTAGTGACTGTGACCGTGGCATAATATTTCAGTACTGTAACTCAAATAAGCACTCTTTACAACCATGGTGAGCAGAAAAGCATCTCAGAACGCACAACAGATTGACCCTTGAGGTGGATGGGCTACAGCAGAAGACCACATCAACTACCACTCCTGTCAGTCAAGAGCAGGAATGTGAGGCTAGACACAGACTCACCTACACTGGACAGCTGACGATTAAAGAAAATTCTAAGTCTGTCAGATTTCTTTGAGACTAACAATGGTCTTCATTCATCAATCTTCTAGTAAAGTGTTTGTGTCAATGTTTGCATAAGCCAAATGGAACTAAAAATTTACTCTGTACTTTTGTAAGCGTTGTTTTCCTCGTATTAGTGTGTGTATGTTGATAAATGGCAATCACCCATAATTACTGGGCGCATGCACACCACTGCTGATGTATGTATGGTGATGGCCACAATACTCCATAAGCTCACAGAGCAGAAAGCACAAAATGGCACTAAACGTTGTCAGAAGTTGAAGTACTTTTGACTCACATCTATGAGACTAAAAAAATATATCATTTAGCAGCATATCAGAAGAAGTCACAGCACCTGAAAAGACCAATATATGGAGAGAAATTATGGAGGTGAATTTGGTGTCATCCATCCAGTGCAGTATAAGTGAGGTCAAAGGAAATGGTTTGACACAAAAACTAAGTAAAAAAGTGTAACTGCTAATCGACAGAGTTTCTCTGCAAACCATGACAAAGCATTTTAAAATAGACTAGATGTCATGGCAAAATGAACTGACTTTTAAGCCAGCTTTCATCCTCCGAAACAAAAAGTTCATATCAGTCTCCTAAGGGCATCATGTTCTAACTCTTCCAGTAATATCAGTTCTGCTATTTGCATCGCCTCGGCTTACAGCTACCTACACCTTAATTGAACAACTAAACTTATTTGTATATAAGCCTATATGAAACAGCAGGTCTAAAGATACTTAAAAAAAATATTGTGTGTATATTGGAAATAAATAAACGATTTGAACTTGACAGTGTAATCTGTATATAAAAATGCAGTAACTCATCACAACTTGTAAAATTTGAAGCTGCTCAATTGAGGTCTACAGTATTTTATCTTCTTGTATGTAAATTTCCACACACTCAGGAGCAGGAGAAGGATACGGAAGCGTTTTTCCGAATGTAGGGGGTTTTCAGAATACCATTTTTTTTGTGTAAATGCTCATATGAACGATTTGCACATAAATCCACTCATATCCAGCTTGATAAATGAGGCTCATTGTATGTCAGTTTCAGTTCTATTTGGGAATATGTCTGCAGTACTTTTGAGACTGCTAGACTCTCACCAATAGATGCAGTATACTGAGGCAGCCTGATCTGCTACCTCTCGCTGCATTATTTTAACCCATGTGCACAATCGAGGCACATAGTAGAGGTGTGCATTGAGACTCTGCTCTCATGGGATCCGACTGAAAAGTTGCTGAAGTGAGCAGTTTTTATTTTCATGCAGGAGATTGCAGACGCTTAGATATGAAGGCCGTTTACTGTGTTCTTTCATTCATTCTTAGTAACTGCTTTGTCCTAGTTAGCATTTTTGTGTTTTAAAGTAGTAATTTGTTTATATTTTGAGAAACAGAACCAGCTAATTTTCACTAGAGAATATAGAGCAGGTACAAACAAAAACAATAACTGCAGATGTGGATGAATATGTTCTGACCTGTACAACCTAACAGAGTTTGTGAAAGGTATTGATACAGTTTTACCTTCATACTGGAAAAGCTAAAATATAAATTTAAAATATAAATATAAATTTGACCCATACATCACCATGTCACACAACAAAGTCTGGCTATGTCATAGGATGATGTACACTATATGGCCAACGGTTTGTGGACACCTGGTCATCACACCCATATGTGGTTCTTCCCCAAAAAGCTGGAAGCAGACAATTGGATAGAATGTTTCTGTATGCTGTAGCATTACAGTTTCCCTTCACTGGAACTAAGGGGCCCAAACATGTTCCAGCATGACAATGCCCCTGTGCACAAAGCGAGTTCCATAGAGACATGGTTTGCCAAGGTTGGAGTGGAAGGACTTGAGTGACTTGCACAAAGCCCTGAACTCAACCCCACTGCACACCTGTGGGATGAACTGGAACACTGACACCCTAGGCCTCCTCACCCAACATCAGTGCCTGACTTCACTAATGTTACTGAATGAGCAGTAATTCCCACAGCCAAGGTCCAAAATCTAGTGGAAAGACTTTCCTGAAGAGGGGAGGTTATTACAGGGTTTGGGATGGGATGTTCAAAAAGCACATGGGTCTGATGGTCAGGCGTCCACATACTTTTGGCAATATAGTGTGTGTATATATAATATAACATTCCGGATAATGTAGATAGCCAACTTTTGGAATCTGTAACTAAATTTTCACCCAGGAATTGAGTAAATTGCTAGCTAGACAAGATTATCTAATTGGAATTTTGGACTTTTAGCAATGTGTGCTCCATTGCTCTAGGGTAGACAAATCATACATTCATTAGCACAGGGGCATAGCTATTAATTGACTTTAAATTAAAAGTAAGGCTTGAATCCTTGGGATGGGGTGTATTTACGTAACCACAGCCTTAATCCTACCTTGATAATACACTATGGCCAAAAGTATGTTGACACGTGATCGTAACAGCCATAGGAGGGTCTTCCATGTTTTTGGAATGGGATGTTCAATGGTCAGTTGTTCACATACTTTTGGCCATATAGTGTATCATTGTGTTTGTGCCTTGACAAAAAGACATGAGCTGTGGTGATCCCTCATCACATGACACTGTTTGAGTCTGCTAGCATCTTGATGAAGTATTTAAATATGAGGTAACTATGTATCAAACTGTTTTTGATGTGCTGCTGTATTTTGCAGTTTTATCACTGTTTATACCTCCCCACTCTGATTCCAGAAAGAATATCTAGCATGTGTTCAAGCTAATTAATATGGCTATTAAAATTAGTTCCTACCAAAAGTCCAGGATTTACATGTTTAGTGCAACAGGTAACAGGATTTGAAAAAGAGTAGCATGCCACAGCATGAACCACCATATGAACCAACGGTTTTCTTCTCCAAAAATAAAAACGAAGTAATATTTCAAAGAAAACTAAACTTCGCTAACAGCAATTGTTTAACGTGGCTCTGCTAACTGATGTGGAATGTGCTTCCTGAGAAAAAGTCTATGGTATTAGACTATTTCATTAAAAATTTAGAAAAGATTTAGAGTACAACATCCACAGCAGTGGCAAAACAAGCGGCTTAGTGTGTGTGCAGTTATACATATACAATTAACATCCAGTGAGGCATACATATCAAACTAGGAAAATGTTAGCGTTCTCAAAATTAGTGTGTGAGTCAAACAAAAATGCAGCATATTTTAAAAACCAATTATTCACAGAAATATGTTGAACATGCCTGCAGGAATTACAGATTCAACATTCAGATTATTCCTAGCCTTGTAAACAGAACAATGATTTGTTTTTTGGGTTTTTTTTTTTAAATTTTAATTTGGATATTATTTCGACACTGCTTGTTCATAGACCTCAAAGTCAGACAAAATATTTCTGACAGATGGATTCACTTTCTACAATAAAAAAAGAGAGAGAGAGGAAAAAAATAAGACCAGCCAAAGGCTAGAAGCTGTCTGATTGGGGTGGCCACTCAGAGATAAATGCGTGCTCTCCAGTCATCGAGAAGCTGAGAGATTTGCCTGCTTTGCCCGACAGCAGCATTTTAATTAGCAGTTTGTTGGAGCTGATCTGAACTCTGTCTTTTGGCTTCGAATAGAAGGGGTCAAGGATAAGACTGGCTTTGGGGCCTACTGCTGAAATCAGTAGTAAGCAGAAAAGTAACAGTTTAGAGATGGGATAACTCAGTGCAGCGGATTAGAGTCTGAGATGTGAGCTGTCATAGTGATGGCTCTATATCATTACGTCTATTTCCTGTAAGTAGACAGAGGAGTGAGCCGTGTGGTGCATAATACATACTTTAGGGTAGTCACTCACTGTCCATCTGTCCTTGCACATGAAGACTCAGTCATTTTTCTGTCTACCTCTGTCACTGGAGAAAGTTTCATTTAAACATTGGACGGCACATACTGCCACCCAAACCATCATATGATCAGTTTTATACTAAGCAATAATGTTATTTTTGCTCAGGATTTATTGCCCTAAGAATAATGCTGGCTAATTTAAAAAAATAAAATAAGATTTGCCACATTGCTCTCATGGTGGAAGGAGTGGTATACTCTCTCGCTCTCGTGTCAATCACAGCGATACTAGCAAATTGTGGGCATCTGTGAGCTCTTGTATGTGGAAGAGGGCAGATAGCACTTTATTCTGAGGGTGTTACGCTGCCCTGTGATGCACCATTATCAGCAGATGCGGTTTGAAAAAGATGCTTTTGGCTAGCTTCCCATGGTGGTGGGTCAGCTGCAGCTGGGTGTGAATTGGCAGGTAACCAAATGGGTAAAAGTAAGTTTATTTTCACTATTGGTTGATGGTTAGGCACAATCATCTCAAACCTGATGCAAAATTGTGATATTTTAGTTGATATGTACTATGTAGATTCTTTGTTCTGAAATTTCCAGAGAAAAGAGTTCTAACCTGTGACATAAGCCTGTCCTGTTAAACCTTTAGTCGTTTTATGGGGAAATGTATGGGGGAAAAAAAGGGGTCTTGTATGGTTGAAAAATAGAGGGAAACTCTGGCACAATTTATGTCTCTTGTTAGTAAGTATGGCTGGCAATCCCAAAGGTATACTGTTAGATATTCCTATCCTTGTGGGAACAAAATATAAAAAAACATGCCCACTGTAACAAGCTCCACACACCAACACCAGCAGATGATTTTAATCCGTGCTATATTCAGGTCTGTAGTGACATCATCTACATGTCATTACACAGGTTATAGTTATAGACAAAACACATACAAATTTATTAGAAGTAAATAAATAACAAAGAATTAATAGGGTTTTTTTTTTTCAAAAATCGACTGTTCTAGTACATACTTGCATATTATTCATACATAATATATACCAAATGTCAGAAAGCTAGACCGACATATACACACAAACCCACACACCCCAACCTCTGTCTGTGTGCTGATAGAACAGTTTCCAGTCCAGTGCGCTACCACTCCCTTGATGCTCTCAGGCAATGAAGCAAGAAATGATAGCTCCATAACTTCAGTGTATGCAGATATTCCCTCATCAGCTCCCACCTGTGTGCGTCGCAGAGTGTGTATGTGTCTGCGTGCGCATGCCTGCACAGGAAATACTGCTTCTCCCCACTAGCAAACTGTCTCTTCAATAAGCATTTCATTATCGCCAAGAAGACATTCCCCAACTGCACTATTTCCAAAGAGACCTTTGGAGATATGTTAGAAAACGCAAAATGATAGTCAAAAGGAAAGCCACCTTCATATGCCACGGAATTCTTTTCAGATGAAAGTGAATATCTCTATGAGATCTATGAGAAAGCAATTTCTTTTCATACTCCAAGCTGGGTTTAGCCTGTTTAATGGGAAGGGAAATACTGGTTAAGAATGAAATAAACATGAAACTACTTAATTAGCGTGCATGGAAGGCAGACAATCTTTTCAGAATCAGGAATGTGAAGGTATGTGGAAGCACTGATGAAAATAAAGTGCAGCTCTAGTACAACACTTTGTGGTTAAACATAGTGAGAGAAAATAAAGACAGACTTGAATATCTTAATTGTGATGTGAGGACAGAACACCACACATGCTCACAGTGGAAATGTTTGGCAACGACTTGCTGATTTTTTTTGTTGAGAGCACAAACACAGTGTGTTACATGGGTATAATAAACTCATTTCTTTGCCTTAGTCTGTATTAATTCACTTACCTAGCTAACTTGCTCACCATATGTTATTATATCATGTTTCCTACAACTTTTTAACTGGCCCAGGCACCCAAAACATGGGTCCAATTTATGTTTAGTCCACTACTGTGTAAAGGATGACTTGCCAGATCAAATACAGTTGTATGAAAAGGTTTGGGCACCAATGACCAAATTTATATTTTGTTGATTTTTGAAGAGAAAAGAAGGAAAGATAACCTTTTTATACTATTTTAAAAATAAACAATTTTTCTGCAATGTTTTACTCAGTTAATTTGTATTTGACAAACTTAAAAAAAAATTGGAAAAATATAGTAATAGTAGTAATTGCGAATATTTGGACACCATTCCAGTTGTAAAGTCTCAGAACTTAATTAACTCCTTGGGCCTTAACTGTCTGATTAGGACTCATTAGACTGATCAAGGACTGTCATTATGAATTGTCAGCTGACTGATTCTGACTCTTCAAACACTCAGCAACCACGGGATCCTTCAAGCAGCTGACTGAGGATCTGAAAATGAAGCTAGATGAAGGCTATAAAAATATATCAAAGCATTTCCAGCTCGCAATTTCCGCTGTCCAAAATCTTTAATTTATGGTAAACTGCAACCCAAGCCAATATCTAGAAGACCAAGAACACTCTCCGATAGAAGTGGCTGTATTCAAGGCCAAGCAAAACCCCCTTGTGACACTAAGAACCTGCAGGAACGTTAAACTGACACAACAGAGATGGGGCACCATTCTACTCTGCAGCATTGCTTACAAAAACATGATCTGCATGTAAGAGTCATCAGGAAACCTAACCTATGACCCCAGTACAAATATTCAAAACAACATCTAGATAAGCCAGAGGCATTTTGGAAACAAGTGCTGTGGACTGATGAAATATAAATGTAACTCTTTGGCCACAATCACTAGAGGTAAGATTGGAGAAAAAAGGAGCAGCATTTGATAAAAAAAAGAACACCTTGCCAGTTGTTAAGCATCAGGGTAGCTGATATGACAGTGGCTGCAAAAAACACTGCACAGGTAGAAGAACATGGAGAATGGATTCCAGTAAATATCAGCAAATTCTGGAAGCAAATGTCATAGCCAATCAAGAATCTGAAGCTGAAAGGAAACTGGCTTCTACAACAGGACAATGATCCAACACATACCTCAAAATCCAGTAACTTTTTCCAGAAATACAGCAAGTTTTTGGAATGGCCCTCACAGTCCGCTGACTTGAACATCATTGAAAATCTGCTGGTAGATCGTAAACATGCTGGGCATGGAAGACTGCCCAAGAATATCTCAGAACTAGAAGCATTCTGCAAGGAAGAGTGGGTGAAAATTCCTAAAATAAGAACAGAATGACTGTCCAAGCTGTGATATCTGTGAAACGGGGTGTTACCAAGTACTAGCTTAGTAGGGTTTCCAAACTTTTGCACATGCCACAATTACTATTTTACTTTTACTATCTTTAAATTCATCTAATCTAAATTGTCTGTGCATTAACATTCAACAAAATGTAATTTGGCCAAAGGTTGCCTAGACGTTTGCATACAAATGTGTAATACAATCCACTATATAGGAAAAATAATAGAACGTTGACATGCTTAATCATCTAGTCAAACTAGTGTAGCTTTGAGACACATCCAAGCTAAATGATCGCGTGACCATGAATATATCCTGTGTTATTAGACCCAGTCCACCATGTGCCAAGAAGGATTTCATTGGAATCCTTATATAAGTGTTGAATCACACAAAATTACCAGTTTCTCGCTTCCATTTTGACACTTTAATTGCCTAAATGTTTTGAAGCATTTTGCTTAGAGACATGTGTACTGAGTTATATAACCAAGTGCATCAGCTTCTCAACAAGGGTGCGTTTTGTTTTTGTCTCCTTGAACATGTCAAAACGACAGCCAAGTTTAGAGAATAGCATTTTTGTCTATTAAAAAAAAAAAGACTCAGGTAGAGATGAAACAAGGGCTTAATCCCACTGGAGCCACTACCTCAAAGGGCAGTAGTCAAATGCCATTGTGTGTAACGTAGGACATTTGTAACCAAAGAGAAAACAGACCAAATATTTATGAAAGAATTTTACACTAAACAAGTCGTCACAATTTCATTACAATGAATCTTGAACAATGCTGAAAAGCACATGCTAATTATAAAGATTAACATGCAAGTTATTCTGGGTGGATTTTTTTCCTTCAAGCAGCATTAAATAATGTGAACCATTAAGACACACTGCTCTGATGTACTGTATATCTTGCACTTAGAAATAACAAAGTACAGCGGCAAAACAAATTTGTATGACAGAAAAATATATTTAAATAAATAAACTTGGAGAAAATAGCAGATGACTCTGATGCAGTGAACCATAGTAGGGGAACAAGTCTCTGTGGTCATATAGCGGGGCTCATGCTGAGAAGGGGACTGAGTGCACGCTCCAGATCCCCCTTGCGAATGTCACAGATTGGCTGAACCATCACTCTGCCCTTATACCCTGTCAACCACAGTTGTGCAGGTTGGGGACCACATAGCTTGCTTGCCTTTGAACCTCAGTTTGAGAACTCCAAGGCTCTTCATGTGCCACAAAAACTCATAAATATTTCATTTGGAGAGCATGGCTGACAAGTTGAAAACGACTGTTTCAGAGCCAATTGTCTCGAGCTGACTTCTTGTGGTCAGAGGTGTTAAAAGAAAAATTAGCTCCTGTGCTGATAAGAGGTGCGACTATTAGCAATGACATGGCAGCATCTTATTAAAGGCAGCCCAGGTGACTTCGCCATTTACATTATTTACTCACTTGGCAGATGCTTTTATCCAAAGTGACTTTTAAGTGAGGCAGGCTGCAATTAAGGCATCTCGCTGTTAAAGGAGTCGACAGTAATACATGTGCCGCAAGTTTCCACCAACAGACCAGAAACAAGTACAAGATAGTTTTAGACCAGAACAAAAAGAACCACAAGTAAACACAGGTGCTAATACTGAAGAGTGCCACAAATACTACTCACAAAGCAATATGGGCAATCATGAAAAATACAGGTTTACCTTAAAAGGTACTAGCAATTGAAAACGCATAGATACGCAGACAGTATACATTAGGGCTGTAATGCAGTGTCACTATCTATATCAGTATTTGTTTAGTGGTCCAGATATCTGTATTTGGATTTGAACTGGAAGCTGGCATGGCCTAAATCGGAAGTTTTATTTTTATTGTTAAATGTGAACCATACCACTATGCCCCCAGAAACACTGGGGAGAAAACACAGATGCTGGAAGTCATTTTTCTTTTTATTTGGCAAAACAGAAACTTGCAGAGCATAAGTTTATCCTCAGCTATATCATTCAAGTTCATAATTCAATCAGATTTACCTTTTTGGGTTTGTTACATCATAGAAAGATCAGAAAAGTTTCCTGAACATGCTATCAGAATCTACGCTGAAGCTGCGTAACAGTGCTGTTGTGAGTCAAAACAGGGTCCTGAAAAAAAGCATTTCATTGTAATGCCTGTACAGATTTCCAGGAAGTTTTCATTTTAATAACAAATTCAACACAAAATTAAGAACAAGAATTATATTTAAAAATGTTATTCTTTACATCATCTGTTCATTTCGAATAATGTATTCCTATTTGGTTACATGCTTACATACACAGAAAGAGTGTTCAAATGCCTCAGAGAGATGTTGCAGTTAACAAGACTATGCTAAGGGTAGTTTTGCCAAATCACCATCTATTGAACATCATTTTTACATGCTATGAGTTCCAAGATGTACCTCCTATCCAATCTCACTGCTGAGAAAATTGCTTATCTGTTAGAGGCCTGCTAGCATGCTGTTAGCAGCCGATGATTCCAAGTCCTGTTCATTAACAGTTAAAATGGATGACTGCAGAAAATAATCTGCCATGGATGTAATTGACTGTTATAGCTCCTTAAGAATAATTAAGTGATTAATGAGAGAGCAGTGAGTACTCTTCATAGGCAGCAAAGTGTTTATTTTTTTTAGGTGCTTATAATTTCCACTGGTAAGAATCATTGTTTAGCAAATAACTTTTCCTTTTGGGAATTACTAGCAGATAGCAAGCCAGTGTTTATGGCAGTGCTTGAAAGTACTTGTGATGTCAGGGTCCCCTCAGATGTTGTGGATGATGGACTTCAGGACTTTCCAGTGGCATCAATTGACCTTGCATTTATTTTCTACAAACACTCAGTGGTCTGTTTGGTTTTCTCACTGTTTCCCTGCCTGTCTTATTGCAGTTGGTACATTCAGCTGGGTTTGTCAGTGTCCTATTGGTATTAATGGTATTCTTAAATACAACACCATGAAGCAAGTACAGCCTTAGACACAGCCTCTGACAATTCACCCATGCATCACAGAGCATCTGATATCTTTCATACACTTTTCTGTCCACAGGCTTCAGGATCTTGAAGGTTCCAATCTGAACCATTGCGTATGCACACTTCTGTGCACCATTTTCCAACTTTCCAAACTTTTGAACAGGTTGGCAGATATTTTCAGCTTGCAGTAATCAGCCTGTTATTGGTATTCCTAAGAACAACACCATAAAGCTTCTAAGCCTTAGCCTCAGATGATCTGCCCCCAGGCCATGGAGAATCTGATATTTTTTGTATACTTTTCTGCCCACAAACTTTGGGATCTTGAAAGTTGTAACCTGTACTTTTGTTTATGCCTCAGTTCACAGTCTATGCCTTAGTTTACAACAAGAAACTTTTGAACACTACAACAAAATGAGCTGAGCAATATGTAGTAACTAGATTGAGAAAAGTGAGCTATTTTGCCAATGGGCTATGGGAAAAGCTCTGTGATTTGTCGTTTCCAATGTCAGTCAAATGTCCTTGTCCTGGGAACGATGGTGATTCTTGGCCATGTTTAGCACACTCTAGGGAATGTTATATGTCTGAATTGCGTCCTATATTCTATATGCTTTGACAATTGCTCAAGTGGATTCTTCCACCATTCCAGTTTTTGGATCATCTAAGATGTTTCAGTAGTGATAGGAACTGAATTTGAATCAAGAAGACATCGAGTGGTTTTCAGTGACTGCCTGGATGAACTGCAGTTTGTTCTCTTCCAACATAATCACTTTATATTCTCGAGATCTCAATTATAAGTGAAAATCCATTATTTCTACAGCTCAAAATTAATTTCTTCTAAATAAAATGGTTTGATCATTGGCTATTGCATACTTTGGAATATTGCAATTAACATTCACACCTGCATTTTCACTGAAAGACTGAAAATCCATCGCTGCAAAATCTCTGATGTAAACTGAACCAGTTTCCTGAGCAACCTATTCTATTTCTAGTGCTCCACCTCTGCACAGGTAATGTCTTGAGATGTCGTTTGCATTTGTTCAGCAAGATTCGGGAAGTCCTTCCAAACTGCTCTGACAGTGTACTGGCAACACAGAACATTTTGAAAATCTTCAGCAGGCTTATGTTCACTTGGGAGGCAGCCTCAATGAGCAGTCTGGCATTTCTGAAGACAGGTGGTAAAATGTGTACAAGTAAAATATTTTAAAGTAGTTACATCTAGTTACAGTCTCCCATGCTTCATGCACTGCAGGCGTCAGTTTGTGTGCAAATCAATGCACATACTCCTGAAATGGAAATCCTTCTTTAGCCTTGCAATCAGGCGACTTTCTCTATCAATCCTTGCTGAAGCAGTATATGTAGCAAGGCTCTTCTTAAGCACCTGATGCATAGCCTCTGCTGTTTTTTTCCCCATATCCAAGGTAAGAAAAATATGTTTCACATCCTGTCTGCTTTTGGTCAATTGATCAGAAAACTTCTACCATAATTGACTTCATGAACATATGAAAGAATTACTGAACTTTAGTCTGGATGCCATTGACATTTTGGTTTCTCTATGTTCATCGCACATATCTGAGTGGTTTCAAGGATCCAGTTTTGTTCAAATTCTCTCTTATAGTGCAATGAGACTGCTCGTTTTACTGACTGCTTATGTTTCCTTACATTGCTACAAAGTATGTTGTTCCTATGCTGTTAGACGTTTCAGAAAAAGAGCATCATTAACATTACTCATGCAGCAACAAAACTTTGTAAAAATGGGACGAGTTTGCACATTTTTTGAATGGTTAAATGAATATGTTCTTAGATTCAACATTGAAAATTTGGTTTCATGGATTAAATGTTACTCGAATAATTCTAATGATTAGTTGCCATTAAATGTGAACCCTATGTATACAATTCACTGAAATCAACAGAATGTGTAACAAAATGAATTAAATACAGAACTCACCAGAAGTACAGAACAAGAGGAAAGTAAATTTGTGTGGAAAAAAACTGTCAGCCAGACAATTATTTATGCTACTACAATATTAATGTGAAATCTGTCTATCTGAATTCTAACCATATACTGGCATACGCTGGGCTGCTGGTTCACACTTAGTTTTTAATAGTGGTGAGAGAAGCTGATTCGATTGTCTATTGCTGCATGCCTAGGCACATCGATTTATAACCTATTCATTCTAACTCAAAGCTGTGATACAATTCTACCTCCTAAAATGGATACAAAATAATGTACCCAAACTTATGCCATAAAAGAACACCAAATTGAATTATCATCTGAGGAGACAGTGTAGTCAACAAGCAAAGTGTTCGTAAAGATCTGGCATTTACCTGCATGCCCCTTACTTGCACACCTTTTGTGACCCATCTGTCATGTTTTATTTGCTATAAATTGTGTGACAGAGTTTAGCAAAATGGCGTGCTTAGTGTAGCATGAGAATGCCAAACTGCGACAAAACAACTCTGTCAGCCAATTCTGACGCACACTCGCACAGTGCAAACACAAGCAAATGTCATTTATGCTCGAAACCAAATTACAAAGCAGAGGCGTTGCAGCATAGTTCACATGCTGTGGTTTGAGCAAGGACCTATTTTTAACTACTAGAGCAACTAAAGCAGGAAGGGTATTTGATATTATCTGGAATATGTGCAAATAATAAGCACACTGCCTAATTGCCTATCAGCTGAGATGAATTGGGTCCAGCTCATATTCCTCAGGCTGAACACTCCCTCTGCTGAGCACAGCTGGCAGTGCTTCAGGACGGACAGAAATGGCATGAGTTACTCTCAGAGGAAGGACACAGAGCAGAAAAAACAGCGTCCGTATGTGTGTTTGTGTGAGCACAGATTCGCATGAGTCAATGTTTGTCTGAGGATGTGAAGGGAAAAACACAGAAAAGGTGTACATGTTTGTATGGATTGGTGAATGCATGTGCCTGAAAAAGCATATGAGTCAGTGTCTGGTAACATGTTGCACATTCAAAAATATGGTCTGGTCCAAACAGGAAATAATAGCCCTTGATCTTCTGGTTTGTTTTCCACAAACATGAGTCATTATTACTGTTCAGTTATTTTTAAAGAGCTGCTTGGTTTAACAGAGGCTGCATCTTAAATGGCATCCTTTGCACTTTAGGTCTGGTTCCTCTCAAGGTTTCTTCATGTCCTCTCAGGAGTGATCTATATCTACATCTGAATTTCTGTAAAGCTTCTTTATGACCATGCCAATTGTTATAATGCTACACAAATGAAATTTAACTGAATCTCAAATTGAGCACTAACACTTTGCACTAAACTAATATTGCAGTTTACTTCACGGTACCTCACATCATAGATGCCAGAACATCCTCCACTTGAACAACTGCTGCTTTTAAAAGCCAAAATATCCAATTTAAACTTTTTGCTGCTCATTGGCATCCATGGCACTGTGCCGTTCTCACTCCGTGTGTCAGGCTTTTAGCAAATTAAATGGTACACACTTCATTTTTGAGGGTTTTAGTAGATCATCCAGATTCATTAAGTATTGCTAGTATTACAAGTATTGCTATGTTTACCAGTGTGAAAACACTATTTGCACTAAAAGTGCCCAGCATTTGTGCTGCTGCGATTTTTCCATTTTTCTGACCAGCTTATGAGGTGCAACAAAACAGCTTGCTGATGAAGATGTGAATTTCCTCAGTAGTAAAGATAAAATAAAATTGAACTGAATATAAGCTCACACTAACATTCTGCACAAAACTAAAATCCCTGAAATTGTTGAAGAAAATACAACTGATATAGCAATATGAGTATGTTATCAACACATTACAAGCCCCTGTGAATTCACATCCCATATGATCTGAAAACTAAACTAGCTTCCTTCTGCAATTTTGCTATAGAAATAGCTTGTCCTGGTATGTTTCTTCAAGAATTTAAATGTATGAGCAGGTTGTGTACCTTACATACTGTTCTCTGATGTTGGTACTAATCTTCAACAGGTGCTATAAACCATACAATTGAAACCTTTGTTACTGGACCGATGGCTGATGGAGAAAAAAAAAAAACAGGTCCTGTTATCTGGTGCCAAAAGTTAAAGGACTTCTGCTACATTCAAACATAGTCTGCTTTACAAAGCGATCCCATATAAACAGCCCTCTCTTCTGATGTTGACAGCGACTACGTTTACATGCACACCGAATCCTGTGTAAGGTTTATATTCGGCTTGCAGCTATATTCAGAATGAGATGTTGATATGCATAAAGGCATCGGAATATTCCTGTATACATGGTTGTTGTGAGTATGCCAATCTACACAAGCTTTTCCTTTCCCCCTGTTATTTCCTGGGGGATTTAAGATGCTGCCTTTGATTATAGAGTATGCTCAGTTATTAGTTTTATTTATCACTACTTTTTCACACTAAATTAATCAGGACTCTAACACTTCTCACCATCAAAAATGTCCAACACCACCACCTCGAAATAGAAAGGGTCGGATAACCATCTATTAAGCTAAGCATCTGTTTGCACCCACAATTCCTTGCGGACTGAGTATGCGCATATATCTCCTTTCAGTGGATTTTCTGAATAAGGTGTTTTCATACAACAAATTTCCGATTAAAACAGACATATTCCAGGTGTGGGAATCGGAAATTGGGGAATCAGAATATTGTCTTAATCTGAATCGGGCAATCAGATTGCGGTGTTTACATGACTCTATACTAACTAGAATATTGCCATATTCCGATTAATATCGGAATATTGATGTGCATGTAAACATAGTCAATGTCGTTGTTTCTCAACATGGCAAAACCTGTAAACATTCGGTTTGCAGTCAATGCTAAGTTTTATTACAGTATAATTGTAGTCAGACCAAGTCCTTATCGAGAGATTTATTAACACATCTGAGATAAATGTTGATATTCTTGATATTTTACTGTCACTACTGTCACACATGGGTGTGTATCCAAGTAAAAGAGCATAAATGTCTGGGAATGTGTGAGAAAACGTGTGAATCTGTGATAAAGACAATGTTTATGCGTGCTTGTGTCTGAGTTGTGTACAAACGTAAAGCAAACACCAGTGCTTGACCTCTTCTTCCACTCATGCGCAAGGAGAGCATAACCTATTTTCATACCATGCTGGTATGACTTCCTTCCTTTACCAAGCTTCTGGCCTTTGCTGCTATCGAAAGACAGCAAAACTGATCTTAGACATAGAAATGGCTTTGAAAGCAGCACGGCATCAAGTTCAAACAAACACCTCAGACAGTTCTTGTAGTCTTGTGGTGATATGTTGTGTTTAAAAGAAAATCATGTTTAAAAGAAAGATACAGACTAGTATTCAGTGTATCTGTTTGCTCAATGCAATACAAAAATGACTTCTTTACTACAATTCAGCCAAGATAAAGCATGTTTAGTGCCTGAAGTCTATTTTTTTTTTCTTGGTTGAAGGATAATGTACATAGCTAACAAGTAATGCAATCTTCTACCCTTGTGCAAACTGCATACCTAAATCACTGTGCACTTGCCTCAAATGACATCCTTTGTTTCATCACAGTTTCAAGTCCATATTAAAAATTAATCATACAAATCACGTTAGAACAATATTATAGATATAGATAAACCCCAGTCTCACAGAAAAAATAAACGCTTGAATGCAACATCGTATCAGTCTTTCACTCGATTGCTCTGTATGAGGCGTTCCATATGCACCGACCTATTTTAACCAAGCTAGCTTCTACCACTATGCTATTTGAATATGATTGATAAGAAAATAAATCATTTTTTGTTCAACATATTGAGCATAGCCCACTTAATGCATAAAGTTTGTGCTCGTGAAATAAGTGTAACTTCTCCACTTCTCTGCAAACACAATCAGCCAAGGGCTAAGGTAGTGCAGTAAGGTAATGCTTTTTTTTTTTTTTTTAAATGCCTACATTACCATACCATGTTTCCACATGGCATGAAAGCCTGATTGTGTTTGCAGAGAAGAAGTTGGACTTATTTTAGGAGCCCAGTAAGTGTACGTTGTGAGAAGCACAAAATTTATGCATGAGGTGGGCAACGTTCAATATGTTAAAAAATAAATAAATAAATAAATTCCTCTCATGTTGCTATCTTATGGGGTCTGTTTTTTTTGTTTTGTTTTTTTTTTTTTTCCCAATCTGTAAGATTCTGTCAAGAATCTGACAAAAGATGAACCATGGCAGAGTTGCAGGAATTGCAGTGACATCAATTACTCTTAACTCTCCCACTAGCTTGTCATAATTCAAAAAACTGCTTTTTGAACACTAACAACCCTGCCCTTTACACCTTTCTTGTAAGATGTGATAAAAAAAAAAGTCTCATGTACCTGAATACTGAGAGTCAGAAGATTTTACTTGGAATCTTTGCTGACAATTATTCCTATTTTGCTCTTTAGTAAAATTTCTGAGAAAGAGACAAAGTAAAATAAATAGAATATGAGAGCGAGATCTGGCTACTGTCTGTAAATTTACATGGAGGAGAAAAGCAGAAATAGCTTTAAAAAAAAATGTAGTTAATATCCCTCAGAACTCTCAAAATTGAGAATCTTTATTCCTACTCATTACAGCTCAATTGTAAAATCTGCTGAGAACATTATGCAAATAAATGGTTAACCCGGGTATTTTCATTCATCGATATTAAATAATTACTGAGAGGAAAGGTCAAACACTGCACTTGCCAGTCTTGCTAAGCAAGAAAATGAAATAAAGCTATAACAGACCAGAGTAGTGAAAGTAAGAAACTGATTATACACCCTTGATAATACATTCAGGCTGTGAAAGTCATAAGTTTGAATGAAAAAAACTACTCTTCTATTGGGGTGTTTTGCCAAACTTTGCCAAACAACACTAAGTGCTCTTCAAAGCATGAACATACAGTGCCTTGCAAAGAAGCCGAATAAAGCGAGGATTAGTCAGGGAGGCAATCAAGAGGCCAAGGGGCCAACTATTAACATGATGCTACCATCACCATGCTTCACTGGGGGGGTGCTGCCCCCAGGGAGATGTACAGTGGAAAATTTTAAGGGCGGGTGAATACTTATGCAAGACAGTGTAAATGTCAGAAGCATCACTAATTGTATAAATAATATTTTTTGATTCATCTTGTCAAAATAATGATTGAAAAGCATACAAATAGCCCTCTTATAGTTCAAGTAGTTTTATTTATTAGACAATCCTTTTTGAACTACAATGAATATTTAAAGTTACTGATAGAGACACTGTCTCTAAATTTATCATCACAACCTCCAAAATCACAGGGAGACTTGACGGAATATTTTGAATGACTCAAATATTTTGGATTTGCTCAGAGTATCACCAGCTGTAAATAAAGAATTAAAAATTCTGTATCCATGTCTTCAGCAGATACCAGGAATAATTGAGATCCACACGCTTTTTAGAGCAAAGTGAGGCTCTGAATTCTTAGGATAACCAGGTTGAAGCACCTGTAGTTGTGCAATGTTGACATAAATGCAATATAAGAAATGTAACCATTTTTGCTTGCTTCTATTTCAGATGATCAAATGATGCATTATTCTATGACGCTAAGTGCAATCCTGTTTTTGAGCATTTATGGGCTTGTAATCGATTTAATTAGTAAGGAAGAGAAAAAAGAGGACGCAAGCTTTTACATGCATATTCATCTCTAAATATGTTTGCCTGTTAACCTAAGGGTCAGAAAATAAGGGAGAGACAGACAGAAACCAACAGACAGACAGTGTGAGATATATAGCAAGGGCTCAAAGTACTAAAGAACTTATTTTGTTTAGTTAATACTTTTTTTCACATGCACAATGTATGAATAATTTGTGGCTTTCCAATGTCTAAGTCCAGAATTGTAAAGTGCGTAGTCCTAATCATGGGTAAAGCTTGCGTAATCTTTACCATCACCAAACACCAGACTGATGTCTTTTCTCCTTTCACATGGCTTTTATCAAAACTATGCCTCCTGCTTTATCTGCCACATTGAATCTGAGAAAAAATAGCAATTGAGAATGCACAGCCTACTGTGATAATTCTTTAATTCCATTCTCCGCATCTGTGCTGCATTACAAATCCAATCAGTGAATTCAGGTGGATTTTGAGCAACTTTTTAATTGTTTTTGTTGCTTTTTTTTGCCTTTTTAATTCAAACTTTGCTGAGTGCGCAATACAATATAATAATGTGTTTTCTTTGGTATCATACTAACATTTTATTATTTATATAGTATGAAATGTACAGTCAGGTCCATAAATATTGGGACATCGACACAATTCTAACATTTTTGGCTCTATACACCACCACAATG
>CM075028.1:9149090-9168119 GCA_037576675.1 Pangasius sanitwongsei
AGTGCCACATTACCTTCCCTCACAGACATTTACAACACCCAATTAACCCGGAAAGCACTCAGCATAGCGGGGGACCCCACCCACCACTTGCAAGGCCTCTTTAGTCTTCTGCCATCGGGGAGGAGATTTCGCAGCCTCCAGGCCCGAACCACACGACTGAAGAACAGCTTCAGCCACCAGGCTGTCAGAAAGCTGAACTCTCTCCCCCCTCTGCCCTCTGCCCTAAGAGTCACCGAACTGTAACCCCCCAACGTGCACGCACACACACACACACAATATGCACAAGCCACTTTTACTACTGTTGCTCTCTCTGTTGCACTACAATGTAACCAGGTCCACTTCCACAACTGCTGCTCTCTCTTGTTTTGCGCCAAAATGTAAATATCTACACACTCACATGTGCCGTGCATGTCTACAATGTACACATTGTATTTTATTTGATTATATTTTATTTTACTTTTTTTTTTTTTAATTACTTGTCTTGTTATGTTGGTGTCTCACACCATGAGTCTGAGGGAAACGAAATTTCAATCCTCTGTGTCTTGTACATATAGCAGAAATGACAATAAAGTTTGACTTTGACTTTGACTTTCAAACAGTTTTATGGTAGTAAAATTAGAGTGCAAATCACCAATTAACAACTAGGCTTAAATTTAGAGAAATTACCAATAACTGAAAAAATCAGAAAAAATATCTTTATGTTTAATTTTATAGTATTTTTTGACTACTAATTATTTAATACACACACATATTTTATATATATATATATATATATATATATATATATATATATATTTATATATATTTATATATATTTATTTATTTATTTATGACATAACATTTTTAACAAAACTGTCTAATTTAAATGAATTTATACCACAGTGTAGATTAGTATTTTATAATAACAAGGTTTGGACAGTAGCACAGCAAATCATGTTTATTTATATAAATATATTAAATTAATATGTTTCGATATTAGCAGCTTTCACAGAGACTTGTATGACTGGTGCTCGACATAAACAGATTAAAAACCATGTGTAATTGTTAAAATGGTGAGGTTTTCTGTGATGGGATTTTTTTTTTAGTATTTTTGAAAGGGGTCTCCAGTGTCAGCACTTAGTAACAGTCAGACGTTAAAGTGTAATTTTAGGACTTCAGGATGGAGGGCTTTGAGGTTTGAGGTATTCTTAGTAATATGACAAGTTTTTTTAAAAAAATTTTTTTTAAAAAATAATCTAGATGTTTACCTTGTAATACTTTCTGAACTGTCTCCATTTGTCACATTGGAGTTTACTTTCTCACATTTATTCAGGTAATAAATGATTTAGTCCATTTATCCCTCGTGGCCACATGCTCCATTTTAGGAGCGTATAAGTACTGGAACAGTACTTAATCAACTGTACATAACAGTGTCAAGGTGTGTTATTAGTATTAACGGTTGCTGACTGCTTTGGTGTCAATTAAAATAAACACCAGAAGACAAATAGACTATCTAATAGATATCTTCACCCCCTTCTTCCAAACCATTGGGAGATCTTCAGTTAAACAAGTAATTATATTTTCATTTTTATACTTAACTATACTGTAGGTATATAATATTTACTATTTGCTTCTGCTGAGCAAAAATTTGGTTTTAACTACATGTGGCACCTATTTGCAATAAACAATCCACAATAAAACAATAAGATTTTCATTTGACTCACCTTTGTATTTATGCCTTTGTATGCTGTTAGTTTCTTCGTCTTGCATGTTCAGTTGTTTTCCCGACTGTATTTGTCATGTTTGTTCAGTTTACTAAATATTTAGTATGCCTGTACAGACTTAATATGACTGAACATCTTGCACTTCTGTACTAGCAGCTAGCTTTACAACCTTATAATAACTACTGCACTGGTGTTGGAAGAGGAAGTTTATTAATGAAATATCACTGGAAGGCAAAAGATACCTTTGTGAATAAATAAGCATAATGGGACACACTTCCTACTCCTACATTTGCTTTTTAGTACAATGTGACTGAGATGAATTCTGAGCTTCTGTAGCGCTTGTAAAAAAAAACAAAAAAACAAAAAACAAAAGTAAAAGTAAAAGACCATCAAGTTTATCACTAACCTCAAGCATGCTTTCTTATGAGTTGTGAGACCATGAAGCCCCAATAAAAGGATATGAACTACAAAGCATCTTCTGTAAACAGTTAATATGTTCTCCGGTGTTGACAAAGTTTCTTTTTCATACTGATCTAAACCTTTTCAGTAGCTACCACTGTTTCTTGTTGTTAACCTTTTCTCACAGTACACTGGCGTTCCATTCCGCCAGGCAGAATGGAAATCGACTTTTCAATCAGTATGCTGCAAGTCTGTTTTAAGATTAGTCAGGACACTGTTGGGTTTCTGTGTGTTGAGTATCTCTGACTCTGTGTTTAGCTGCTGGTGAGCTGGGCGATAGGAAAGGGGAGGGCAAACAATTCACACCTCTCCATAATAACATTGATACACAGATAAACCAGACAGCACAACTAAAGCTTTTTTGAGAGTAAAACACTGTATAAAACTGCCACAATACAATTATAACATTTAAACCTATTAGGCTAGGTAAAAAAAAAAAAGAAATACTTATGATAAACTGCAAATTCTTAAAGCCCTGAGTGTCTATTTCATATGAGCTATTAACCACTACTGTGGAGTGTGACATCACAAATAAATTCAATGTTGAACCAGGGCACCTTCAAAACAGGCAGAAATCCAATTTTTGGCCTCTGGTAAAAAAAAGTTATTTGTAAGCATGACATGTTTTTTTGCTCTGACTAAAAGTATCTGTCTCCATTGGGTGCTTCTCAGATTCAGCCATGTTATCCTTGGATTAACAAACAGACTAAGATTGGGATGGAATGAAAGAGCTTGATGCCATTGCTTAACCTTTTTTTTTTTTAAATCATATTGGACATAATTTCTGGGTTATTTGTACTAGTAAAAAAAAATTGACTATTGCACCTTTAAAGTCTTTAATGAGATATTTAAAATGGAAATTTGTCAGAGGTCCACTGTTTCCACTCTTTGAGAACCCCAAACTGTCATTTATTGCCTCACTACCTAACCAGAGGCATTTCGTTCATTTATACTGTAATTCTGTCACAAATGGCATCCAGAGAGAATCTCAAAGACAAAAATAGCGACATACAGATGGAGAGAAAGAGAACCCCCACCCCACCCCTTCATATTTTCATATATCATAACAGCATACCAAAGTTTTTCTTTGTATTCGAAATGCAAAAAGAGCACCCACACTCAGCAACATTCAGAAATAATTTCTGTATCCATATAGAGAGAAATTTTCATAATCCCTGCCTTTCATTGTTCATTTGTCTTTGCTCTCCACCTTTAGTTTATGGATGGAAGCCAATGAGTGGAAGGGTGTTATTTCGAGGCGTTGAATTATTTATTATGCATTTTTCAGCGGCATCGAAAGCACGGCAACCCTTTCACAGTGGCTGCCTCTGTGAGAAGGACATGATGCTCTCTAACTCCAGTAACACAACAGAGTGGGACAGAAAGGAATAGAGAGTGATGAAAAGAGTGTGAGAGAGAGAGAGAGAGAGAGAAAGAGAGAACTCCAGGGAAAGAAAAACAAAAATCACCCCAATGGAAAACTGTGTAGACAGCCAGTTGGGAAGTTTTCCTCTTGTAGACTTTGCTACTCTTCTGTCTTCACCTCGACTCTCTCTCACTGTCTGTCTCTTCTCCATTCATTCCAAGGTGTGAGAATAAATCTTCTGGTATAGCATGACCTAAAATGTGAAAATAGTCTTGTGTGCGCTAAGGGGGACCTGAAACTATCATGACCTTGGGATTTGTAACAATTTCAACTTAAGAGAAAGTGGCAACGGTAGCATTCATCCCTTTTCTTATGACTTCATTCGTATTAACTTGAAACAATTAAGTCCAACTACTTTAGACTCCTGATTATTTGAAGTTGTACAAACATTTTAAAAGCATGAGTTTCAGCTGACTGTACTTCAATTATAAGCAATGTTGAAGCTGTAAAAATAATGAGATTTTTTTAACAGAAGATCTAGTTCCCATCCACATTTATACAGATATTTTTTTTAAAAGAGTTTGTTCTTTGGGTCACTGAAAATTAATGAATTTAAAAACACCCTCAAAAGTGGAGAAATTTTAAAACTCCCCTTTCACTATTTTTAGGTGAACAGGAAAAACATATGTTTGTGAAAAGTGACATCACCATTTCAACCTGTGCATACGCATTGTGGTTTTGCACGTGTCCTGGATGTGCTAGGACTTTGTTGTTCCGTTATCGTCTGCAATTTCTTACATGAAAATGTGCTGCAATTTTAATTTCACTTTGTTTTATTATTGCACCATCATGTGGAGGTGCCATCATATAATACACATCGTACAGCTCCTAAATCCCCCACTTTGCAGTCAACATTCTCATGGCTTTTGTTTATTTTGTATTCAAGTGTAACATTAAGCAGTAGTCCCACCTCATCCATATGAACTGTTTTCTTTTCTTTTTTTAAATTTTTATTTTTTTTTATAACTTTTTTTGCCACATTGTTGTTTTTCCACATTTTGCCTTTTCTACCATTCTATATACGCATACTGTTAATATTATTCTTGATGCATTTAACATAACAATTCATACAAACACACTGCTTAATTCTAAAATCTGACAATAGTTCTGGCCCTAGTGCAAATGATTTCTATCAATGTACAATATAAAATTTACTCTTTACAGTAAACAACTGTAAAAACTTTTTTGCAATAAAGAACTGTTATATGTTCCATAGTTTAAAATGACATAACCTTACATTTGCTCAATGCAAGATACAACTGTGCTGAAGGGTCTTGCTCAAGGACCCAATCAAGGTAGTTTGGTGGTGTTGGGATTTGAACACATGAACATCTTATCTGTGATATGAAACTTTAACCACTGAGCCACCACAACAAGCTCAAGCAGCTTGCACTGATTCAATGCAATCTTTTAGTGGAGTTAATTCAGTGATAGAAGTAGTTGAATCAGTGCCAGCTGGCTGTGGCGTAGATGTGGTGTAGTTGTGGTGGCTCAGTGGTTAAGGCTTTCAGTAACAGATCAGATGAATGGGTGTTCAGATCCCACCGCTGTCATGGTTGGGCAAGACCTTAACCTTCAGCTCAGTCCTGCATCAGCCAAATGAGCAAGTGTACTGGCTTATGTGTTGTTTTATTCAACATTAAGATTACAGTACTTTACTGTAAATATGTTTTACAGTCGTTTACTGTAAATTTTACAGTACTGTGTGCAGTTGTTCTAATATGATATTGTTCTCGACCAATCATTAGATCTGATTGGTCAGGCAGCGTTCCAAGAGTGCTTATGTTTCCTATAACTGTGTGCACCACTCCGCTCGTCTGTGTTCACCACGCAAAATTCCACTTCCTAGTTCAAAACGGTTACTACAGTAGTGTTAACAACATCATTAGCAGACATGGCAAATGATACTTTTGGCTTAAAATATGAAAGCTCATCAGATGAAGATGAAAAGGAAGAAGGGACGCCAGTTTTACTGGAAGCACCATGGTAATGTACAAATCAATGTGAGCTAGATAGCCAGCTAGCTGACGTGCTATAAAGTGAGTGTGGATCAAAAATAAACAGAACATTTGGCCATATTGTGTCTGAAATGTCACATACTCAATATTAATTTCTTGCTTATAGAACTGATGTATAAAAGTAATATTGCACTTGCAATCATGTGCTTATACCTTGATTACCTATAACACTCATCCTGTGGGCTCACGCCTACGGCCAAATCACAGCTGTGCCGATATTTCATATAACAGAACTCTTGCTTGTGCGATATTGCTTAAACAGTAACAGCTATAGAACACAGGGACGTGTATGCCAGATGCTCCACATAATACAAGACTAACAATAAACTGAGGGAACAAATGTTTATAGCTGCTATAACATAAGTGATAACAGAAATTAACACTTTTCATGGATGTTACACAACATTAAACATAACTATAAATGGTTAAAAAAGCAAGAAGTGTCATTTATTAAATGAACAGTTAGAAAAGTTGGCAAGTCATTGTGGTATAAGAGGAATAAACCATTTTGGGATGTGCTGTTTTAGGTAAATAATCAGCTTCAGAGTGGTAACCCTAACTTTTCACATCAGGCCGCATCACATCACTCCATCATGGATTATTTTCCTATAACAGGTGTCTTTTATTTCTTACTTATAATGTAATATCACTAGGCTGGTGTGCTCAGGTGAGCATTTTCAAATTTTCAGACTGTAAAAACTACATTTTCTAAAATATCTGTGTGTATTAGGAGGATGCCTAAGACTGTAATCAGATGACAGGAAGTGGTGCAGGGATGCCCTGGTTATTCCGCAATGCCATACGATAATTTATATATATATTTTTCAAGTCCCCATTTCAAAATAGACCTGGCTTAGAGGCTGTATGTGTTTGCAAATGTGGGTTTAGAATTGATCTACTCAGAAATATAGGACTGGAGAACACAGGGGAAGTGAGAAGAGAGGAGTACATGATATTCATGCTGAGCCATAAATATTTATAACACAGTAAAGCAGGGTTTCTTTTTAAACTTGCAGTGTTATTATTGAACTCCATCCCTGCATGCCACACACTACAAACGCCATTTTTGTTTACTGTTTGCTCATCGAGTGCTTCATTACAGAGCTAAATCAGTGTGAACAGGTGGAACATCTGGAATAGAGCATGATTACATGTAGCCATCAGAGTAATTAGTGACTCTTAAACACATCAACGTATGGACATTTGCACTCTACTCATATTTAAATATCCATGTTTGTCAGGGTGTTAATGTGAGATGCCATAATGTCTCTGATCATTATTTACTCTCTTTGATTTCTTTCCCTGTCCTTTTGTTCATTCATAGAGCTCTCTTTATTAACACTGTGCTAAGTTCATCAGTTTCCTGTCAAATATCCTACACACAACTTCTTCACCATTCATTTCTCCCAATATACAAAGAAATACTATACGTAATTATCAGTCCCTTTACACCATAGTGAGTGCTTTATTTGTTTCCATCAGTGCTCTTGTAATGTAATGTAGCATGCCTTAAATTAGCCTTTAAAGTGAGGTTTGACTAGTCATGTTTCTGAGACAGATTTAGCATGTCTGCAGCCTTCAGAAAAATCTTTTTTCCAAAATTAAACATGTGATTATATGAGTAATATACTGTTATATTTCAAATTTGTGATAAACCAAACTACATATCCTCCATGTGAAAAATTAATATGTGAAAATTAAAAAAAAACCAATCACGTAGAAATAAAGGAACCACATTAAAAGTCACATGTGTAAAGATATTAATCCTTTGGGGGAGAAAAATACCAGCGAAAATAAACAAATAATTTGAAAATAAATGAATCATGAAAAATATCACATAATCACAAAATAAATGCATCATGTGGAAAAAAAATAATGTGAAAATATTCAAATATGGTGAAAAATTTGCATGTGAAAATAAGTGAATGGTGTGAAAAAAAATCATGTGAAACTCAGTAAATCATATGGAAAAGAAATAGTTGTGAGAATAAATGACTCAAGTGAAAAAAATCATGTGAAAAGGAACGAATGTTTAAAAATTATTGAATCGCGTAAAAAAATAGCATGTGGAAATAAATTAATCATATGGAAAATATCACATGTGGAAGTAAACAAATTGAATCATCTGAAGAACTCACATGCAGAAATACAATAGGTGAACCAAGTGAGAAAAAAAAACACATAAATTGAAAATAAATCAATCACATGGAAATATCGCATATGAAAATAAAGGGATCACGAAAAAAATGGCGTGAAAATAAATTAATCATGTGGAAAATCACATATGAAATAAATGGATCATGTAAAGAAATACAGTGTGAAAATAGATGAATCATGTGACAAACAATACGTTAAAAAATCAAATGTGAAAATAAATGAATCATATGTAAAACAAAACGTGAAAATAAATAAATTGTGTTAAAAAATCTCATGAAAAATTAATCATATAAAAATTGCATGCGAAAATAAAGGAACCATGTGGAAATGTGGGTAAAATGACAAAAATAAACAAAACGTGGAAAAATCATGTGAAAATAAATTAATTACATGGATACAAAAAACACATGTAAAAATATGTGAATCATGTAAAAAAATCACATGAAAAATAAATGAATCATGTGTAAAAAAAAAAAATCATGTGAATAATAAATGAATAACGTGTAAAAGTTGCATGTGGACATAAATGAGTCATGTGTAAAAATGACATGAAAATAAATTAAACCTGTGGAAATGTTGATAAAATCACACACACACACACAATAATCATTTGGAAAGAAATCACATGAAAATAAATGAATTGAGTGTAAAAAAGAATAACTTGAAGATAAATGAGTCACATGGAAAAGTCACAAATAAAAATAAATGAATCGTGTAAAAAATACATGTGAACATAAATGAATCATGAAAAATATCACATAATCACAAAATAAATGCATCTTGTGGGGAAAAAAAATAATGTGAAAATATTCAAATAAGGTGAAAATTTTGCATGTGAAAATAAGTGAAGTGTGAAAAAAAATCATGTGAAATTCAATAAATCATATGGAAAAGAAATGAATTGTGTGTAAAAAATGATGTGAAGATAAATAAGTCACATGGAAAAAAATCACAAATAAAAATAAATGAATCATGTGTAAAAATCACATGTGAAAAATTAACCATGTAAAAAAAAATACACGTGAACATAAATGAATCATGTGTAAAAATGATGTGAAGATAAATGAATCACATGGAAATGTTGATAAAATCACGTGGAAGTGAAAAGAATCATGTGAAAAAAAATTATGTGAAAAATAAAAACCCCATGCATTACATGTAAAAAATGTGTGAAACATAACAAGTGAAGATGAACATGTTTTTCCCACAGGCCAAAAACATGGACACTAATCTATGGACACTAATCTTCCCTAATGTGTAACTGTTGGGCTATAGTGCAATATATTACTGCTTATGCTAGTGCAATATATTACTGCTTATGCTAGTGCAATATACCTCTGCTTATGCTAGTGCAATACATTACTGCTTATGCTAGTGCAATATACTTCTGCTTATGCTAGTGCAATATATTACTGCTTATGCTAGTGCAATATACTTCTGCTTATGCTAGTGCAATATATTACTGCTTATGCTAGTGCAGTATACTACTGTTTATGTTATTATGTAACCCTGGTTTGCATGTGCAATTGGTCAGGATTATTTTTATATTGCTCTATTTTCTTCTTCTTTTTTCCCCCTACTTTTTCTACTTTAATATATTTCTCTTAATGTTATACCCCATTGCGTGTTGCACTAAATGCATGTACCGGAAGCACCTGTAATTTCCTCATGTGTGCAAGCACACTTGGTCAATAAAGCTGTTTCTGATTCTATTACTTTCTGAAATGTATTAAAAAACATATAAACATATTCACCTATGAATAATTACAGTGACTATTCATATATGAAATTGATGTGACTTTTCTGTAAGGTTTCTGTAGGTTGCATTTGCCTTTCTGAATGCAGTAAAACAACCAACATGATCTTTAAAGTCTGAATGAATTTGAATAAAATGCTACACAGCTTAAGATGAGGGTTAATTGTAGGATTAGTGTTTCATTTTTTTTTTCTTATGATTTCCTCCATATTAAAATTCCACCAAATCCAACCAAATCCAATTCCTTACAAAATCTTAATCAGTTCATATTCCAGCAAGAGCATTGTTCAGTCTCCTGCAGATCCTCTTGTATTTCCTTTTCACCTGCTACACTTAGCTTGTTAAAGGCTAGAAAAACAAATGTACTTAAGATCGCTCTGCATCAAAGCTTAACAAGTAACAAACAACCACTCAGTAAAGTACATTCAGATGACAGTGAAATCACTAATAAAAGATGAATAGAGGTTAATTGACCCTCTCATTAGCATTTTCATCATTAATTGCTTTATTTTCATCAGTGCTTTTGAAAGCAGCTAGCCGAAAGTGCTGTCATTCTTTCAGCTCGGTGTCACCGTGCAGGGCTTTGAGGCTGAGCACTTATCCTGCGAAAGTGATGGATTCATTTTCAAAGCCAGACGGTGGATTGGGGTGTAATTATCCGAGGTGCTGGCCTTTGATCTTTGCTTCTCGCCCTGTCTGTCTCAAGGTGCCCAATTTAAAGAGCATAATTTAGAGGAGGAAAACAGTGACACACTTCCTTCGCTAAGGTAAGGGTCTCATTAGGACGGATATTCAGCTGATGTACCCAAATGAGAAACAGACAGGATATTTAACATATAAAGACATTACACATAAAACTAAGGATCAAACATGAAATTGTTGTGACACCGATAACTGATTTGGATCGTAATATATCACCACTTTGTTTGCAGTTAATTTAATCTTCTGCTTCTTTATGTTTGATTTTGAACAATTCTCTTGCAGGTCATTTCCCATATACAGGTGTCTTGCTATTGCATCGACTAGCCTGGATCAACAGGATAGTTTATGATTTAGCCTGGACTTTCTGTTGGAACAGGAGATATGGTGGTAGCGTCTACTAATGAGACTATGACCTCTGACCCTTAAAGTCCAAAACTCTTTAATCCAGGAAACCGCTCTTAGCCATTAGATGTTGGATTTGGCCTATACACCTTAATGACCTGTAAACCAGTGTCTGATGTTTAAACAATGCCTGGTCCTTTTTTAATGAGCCTTGCTCATGCTTAAGAAATGAGCTAGTTTGGTCTATATGTGCCTGGTGGATTTCCCTAGCCTTTCACACGGAGCCGTGACCTTTTTAAATACTAGAAATAATTGAAGCAGTCTAACCTTTCAGAGCCTAGTGTTGAGCCCTGTGGTACCCCGATAGACTCATTAACACTATAGCCTACAGATTGAGACTCACTCACTGTTTTTGGCTAGTAGCCACTGGCATTCCCAAAAAAGCAATGCATTACTAGAGGAACTACTGCCTGAAGCTCCTTGCTGGTTATATTATGAGATGCAATCTGCAGAGAAGAGCACAGAATGCTTTGGGAATGAAAGGCAGAGCTTCATAATAAATGGCTCCAGGTTTAAACTGCTCATCTTGGTGCATTTTCCCAAAATCTTTAACCCTTCTGTTATGAGAAGATTAATAGTTAGACACATTACAGCCCAGTTGTCAGTAGCTGTAAGTTGAGTTTTTGTCCAAAAAATATTTATGTGGGGAAACGATGTATTTATTTTTTAGCCCAGGTTACACAGTGGCTTAAGCTGATTTCCTGGGCTCCCCATTCAGATTATGCCAACTGTCTGTGTGTAGTTGAAAAAAAAAGAAAAGACAAAATGAAAAATAAAACAAGACAATGACTATGAGAAGGTGACAAACTCTAAAATAAACATCGAAAAGGTGTATAAAGGTGTACAGTATATTGCCAATATATTGCTCCATGACTCATAATTGTCATTATTATGTTAATCACTGCAAATTTGGTACAGTATGGCTTATTCAGCAGCCTATAGAATAGCACTTGATCCAGCACAACTTAATATTTTCCCTTTATTTATTTATTTTTTTAACTCATGCAGTGAAATTTACTCATGCATACAAATGGATTAAGCTATAAGATACAAAAGGTCATGAAATCGTAGCCTGTGTGCAGGATGTAGGCTATTTTATCACAGCTTTCATTTATTAATTCAGTGCTGTTGAATTAATAAAAACACTGCCACTGTTTTTGTTTATTCAGTGCACTTTACTTCTCTCTAAAGAGAACATGCCCATGGTTTGAAGGATAAGATGCCTGAGCACTCGACCGGTATAGCTCCGTATCAGTCATAATTTTATACATTAAAAAAATTTGTCCTTGAGATAAGCAATGGCTCAGATATAAATGCTGTCTCCTCCATTGTCCTCCTCACTCCAGCTGATATTGTGCAAGAATAACGTGCTTAAGTCCACACCTCTGTTTACATCAAACTCCACTACACCTGCATAACCCTCGCATAACTTTTGTATGACACTTAAGTCCATAGTTATGGTCGAGGTCTGAATACCAATGTGCACAGTTTCGGTATTAAATCCTCACAAGCTCAACTCTGAATAGAGCCCTATGCCCTAAACTTGTTTCAATTACACCATACAGAGAGTTATAGCACCTCAAACTTAGCCTGCTTACAAAAATATGACCCTCGCGTATTGTTCAATCGGCTAGCCCTGATAACCCTTTCAAACAGATAGTGCTGCCTTAAAAGGCGCACAGGCATGTTTAATTTATTTCTTTACTTCTCCGCTGAACCTTGGTATCATCTATCCTTATTGATTTATGGTGTTATGAGTGAAAATTGCTTCAACTGCCCTAGTGCTAGCTCCGTGAGGCATTTTATGTATAAGCTCCATCCACTCATGACATACCATTGGTAAGCTCAACTGCCAGGTCAGAGAGTGTTTGATTATCTTTTACCTCCGTTTTCAGAATACTGACTGGAAAAATATACAGATTAGAAGGATTCACCACTAATATACTGGTATAAAGGTGTGTTCGGATTCAATGGCGAGGTTAAGGACATACAAAAGACACTTGAAGAAATAATTCTCCCAAATATGCCCTATACTAGAGCAGCTGACAGGTGACAGGTAGCATGGTTTTTATTTGTGTTACAATGTTTATATGAAGCCTGTTAGCTTTCGGATGCTACATTAAGATCTGACATAAAAAATACTGTTCATGTAATAAGGTATATTACCAATTCAGAAGCAAAGCCACAAGCATATGAGCTTTACTCAGCACTTTCAGGTGGTCATGACAAATATTAATGTAAATGGTTAGTAATAAATAATAATGAGTATAAATAATATGTATTAATAATATGAAATGGATGGTAATCCATTTATCTTCAGTAACCAGTTTATCCTGATGAGCCGAGGGAAAGAGATGAGAATACATCATGGATGGGATCATCGTAGGGTACCGTGTGTGTTTTTGGGAGGGGGGAAGAAACTGGAGAACCCAGAGGAACCACATGCAGGGAGAACATGCATAAAAACTCCAAAAAAAAAAAAAAACAATCACCAGAGCTCAGGATAGCAATGCTACCCACTGCACCACCTTGCTACAATGTTGTAAATGATTTATAACCATGTTATTACAAATGTAATAACAACGTAATAAAAATCTGTCGTTTTCTTATATACTTGATAAGAATATAAGACTATGTTTAGATTTGTTAAGGATATTATAATGACCTTCCTTTTTTATAGTACAGAAACTTGTCTACATATATATTTCAATAACACAACTCTAATATCATAACTTTGCCTATAGGACTTTACAAACAGATTATTGTTACGCCAAAGTGGGCATTGATTTCTATGTGGAATTGAAAATTAATCTTTTTTCCTCCCCTGAAATTCATTTTCCCACTGATTATTTTATCTGCATAATGCATTATAACACCAAATTTGCTTGACTAGGAATGCAGCTGTGCATATTACAAAATAGAGAGTAAAGCATCACAATACACATTTTGCTGTTCTGCAATCAAATCCACATCATATGATATTCCCAGTTGTGTGTATTGTGAGAGTGATATTTCAGTACTGCAGTCCTTAATTACTGCATAACTGGGAAAGGAGATGGTTTTAGAGTTTCATTACAAGTACAGTGTGATCTAAACACCAACACTTGCATAAGTTTAATGTCCTATAAATAATAAAGAAGAATACAGCCTGCTTTTAAAAGTTTACAGGTTTGTACTGCCACTCAGTGACGTGAATACAAAGCTAACATCAGACTAACTTAATATGAATCAGAAATATTCTGTACAATGTTATACTGTATTTATCAAGGATGTAAGGTGATGCCGGTTCAATGGCAGTTAAATAGTAATTAACAGTTTAATAGTACTTTTACATGGAAGCACGTAGCACTATTTTTTCTTATTATTCGAGTGTAGTTCTGATGTTATTTCTCTTCTACTATTTCTCCTCAAAGTACAATTACTACTTTTTGGTTTCCTTTATTAAAATTTTTTCATCCTTTCAAATGTCCTCTGATTAGGCTAATTGTCCTACCTAGCCAACATCTGGCATTTAATAAATCTATTATTACATAGCAGGATGCACTTAGTGAATCATTACACTCTCAGAGAGATAAAACATGGTGCTTAACTTCACCTTTCCTTGTTGTTGGGGTGTTATCATCAAGGTTGCATCTTTTGTTCTTTTAGTTCACGTGGAAATGTGAATATAGCGTACTTTTAAAAACGATTTATGGTATGTAATTGGATGTTCAGAATGTTTTCTAGAGTAAAGTGTTTAAGATACAATACATGCGTTCTACACAGCTGTATCTATTTAATGCTCGAAATATCTGTATCTGTGTTTGAACTTAAACTTGAAGTAGGTGTGACCTTAAACCAGAAAAGTTCCTCAACCTCTGCTACATCACTCCAGTTCATAATTCATTTCAACAAAAGATGTTCACAGGTTTGTTTTTTTAAATCCCACTTGTGCAGGTTTTTTTTGGTTGTACCTATCCTGCAATATTTTCTAATTACACTCACTGTCCACTTTAATAGGAACACCTGTACGCCAGCTTATTTATGCAGTTCTCCATGTGACAGCAGCACAATGCATAAAATCCTACAGATACAGCTCACGAGCTTCAGTTAATGTTCCCATCAAACATCAGAATATGGAAAAAGTTTGATCTCTGTGACTTTAACCATGGCATGGATATTGGTGCCAGATGGGCTGGTTGGAGTATTTCAGAAACTGTTGATCTCCTGGGATTTTCACACACAACAGTCTCTAGAGTTTACACAGAATGGTGTGAAAAATGAAAAACGTCCTGTGAGCGGAGGGTCTGCAGGCTGAAACACCTCAGGGGAGGTCAGGGGAGAATGACCAGACTGGTCTGAGCTGATAGGAAGGCTACAGTAACTCAAATAAGCACTCTTTACAACCGTGGTGAGCAGAAAAGCATCTCAGAACACACAACACATCGAACCTTGAGGTGGGTGGGCTACAACAGCAGAAGACCACATCAGGTTCCACTCCTGTCAGCCAAGAATAAGAATCTGAGGCTATCATGAGCACAGACTCACTGAAACTGGACAGTTTTTTGCACCATTCTGTGTAAACTCTAGAGACTGGTGTGTGTGAAAATCCCAGGAGATCAGCAGTTTCTGAATTACTCAGACCAGCCCTCTGGCACCAACAAGCATGCCACAGTTAAAGTCACAGAGATCACACTTTTTCTTCAATCTGATGTTGGATGTGAATGTTAACTGAAGCTCCTGATCTGTGTCTGCATGATTTTATGCATTGTGCTGCTGCCACATGATTGTATGATTAGATAACTGCATAAATGATCAGGTGTACAGGTGTTCCTATTAAAGTGGACGATGAGTGTAATTTAATTTGTTCTATTTGCCAAAATATAAACAAACTAGTAGCCAAATTTAAACTACTGCAACCATGAGTAGGCAGTTACTAACAATGCTTTAAATCATACAGTGCTGGTCTTTCTTTGTCCTGCAAGCTTCATATCTCACCCCTTACTTGCACCAACATGAAAGCAAAACCTCCCATGTGACTTTTTTCTTGCAGCCTGCAGGATCCTCGTCCCAATGCACACCTGTAGTCTCAACCAGAGACTACCTGCCCTGTGTCTTTCTAAAACAAACAAACAAACAAACAAACAAATAACAATCATTATGCACAGGAAATATAGATTTAGGTTGCTGGTGGCAGTTGATAATGGAGATTATGGAGGAGGCTGAGGACCTGCGATAGTCCAAGAATATAGTTGGTTGCTCCTGAAAGCCTGTTTAACACTAAAAGCCAAGAATGTGCAAGAAGGTGAACGGTGTATTAGTGGCTCTGCCTTCCAATGGTCATCTGAATAATCTTCATTGTTCATCTCAATCAAAATCAAAATTTTTTTTTTAAATAAACTTTTTCCACATTGAACTACATTGATACATAAGTAATTGTTTCTTTCTCTTTTTTTAACCCTTTAACTGTTCCTCATTAAAATAGGTGATGAAAAAAATATTTAACCATAAATACCTATTACTAGAGCACCAAATAACAATGTCTAACAGTTTTTTTCATAACTTGACCCTTTTTTTTTTTTTTTTTAAGAAATTATAGACCTCTGCTGTATGGTTGAGATGTCAGTTTATGGTAAAAGATGCTATTCACAAATTGCTATATTTCTTAACATTTTTCGTGAAACACAATAATTTTAATCTCTCTTTAAAACCTTAAAACAGTTTATTGCTCTTTTACACCCCATCATGTTTTTGGCCTTTAAATGTCCCATCAGTTACAATGGCTAGGTACACAAATCTGTATATATTGACATATACTTGGTCATATGGCATTTCCGCTTTAAAATCAGGCATTGTTTGTCATTCTATACGTTTAAACTATTTTGATTCAATGTACAAAACTGTAAAAAAAAAACAACATTAATTCCAGGTATCACTGAGTTGATTTTGATTATATATTTCATATCGAACATATCAGTAACTGCGATTTGGAACAAACATCTGTGTTTACTAACTATGTTACATAATATTTATGTGCATAATAAGGCATATGCTGACATATAATGTAAGAGAATTATATTTTCTTTTAGTAATATAATCTAATTTCATTGCATTTGTTTGCTTTTTCCACTCAAACATCTTTCTACCATACTAACTACTATGCTAACATCTGCCCTGCCGCATGGTCATTTCTACCTTTTACCGACATAAAAAAAAAAAAAATTGTTTAAAATTCTGGCACAGTGGATTTAAAACATGGTTTATCCCTTACCTACCAAATTCCTGCTTTATGCCCTAATCTTTGGGGAGTGATTTGTGGTGCTGCCCCTGTCGTCAGAGTGGGGAAAGTGCGGCAACTGCTGCTCCACACAGTTGTGTTGAAATAAGATACTCTTTACGCACGTTGATTAAGGGAGGTTGGAGCCCCACACCAATCAGGATGCTGGGCAGATTTTTTTTCTTCTCATAGGTTTTTTTCACTGTCAAAGTCAGCTCTACCGCGTGGTTGAGAAGTCAGTTAAAGGGTTAAAATGACACAAGTTACTGTGTACTCTCAGCACTTTAATAATGCCATGTCTTTTGAAATATTCCACTTGCAACACAACAGTATGTCTTTGAGTTTAACATTACCAATAATTACAGCATTTAAAGTTTTAACACAGTATGAAGCATTGTAACCTCTCTTATAATGGAAACCCACTACTTGCATATTGCATTTTTTATTAAAATATTTCTGGTGAAAAAACTGGCACTTGAAAATAGGTTTATTACATGGCACCAATGAAGATAAAAGCTCATATTAGAAACACGCACATCAGAAAACAGATAGTGGTTAATTACTGTTAACCTTACAACCTGCTTATTTTGAACATTTTTCATTAGATTTGATTTTATTCCAGACACAAGAATTTAACAGCAGTGAAAAGCTTATTCCCAGGCACCTCTCCCTATATACATGTCTTCTATTACCATTACTAAAGGAATCCAATCTTTTCCCCCTGTCAGGAAAACCTAGATATATAATTATTTGTCAAATACTAACAGATTTTTTCATATTACCCTTTTTAATGTAAGTAGATTCTCTGTGATATGGGAATACATAAACGTTACAAGCTGTGGCTTAATACAGTGAAAGAATATATGTATATATAATCGTTATAATCACTAATCATTACACTAGGCTAGACACGTTGCCACTTGCTACTTGGGAGTATGTGAACCAGTGTCGTGGACAGAATTTTTCAGTGGCAGGGGTTGAAGTGTTTCAAAAGGGTATTTGGGATGTATTTAATAAAAGGGCACTTCTGGAAGGACACATATCAGTATTTTTTTAAGCTTTTCTAATATTATGGACTTTTGCTATTCGGATCTGATATTAGTGATAGAAAAATCATTTATATTCATGGCATGTTACTTTTGCCGACATCAAGAACAGACCTAATCCTAATAAATATCCTTTATCCTCTGTTATCTGTTCTCTCTCACCTGAGCCCTTGCTTTCCTGTCTTATCTCTACTCTTATCCCTCCATGTTCTCCTGCTTCATATTCTGAGATGAAAACTCAACAGTTCAGTTCACTACTACTATTTCATCACGGATTTGCAGTTCGTTTGATTACTTTCTCAAGAATTTGATTAATTTTCAGAGCACTTCTTGTGGAATCTCTCAATATGATCATGAATTATTATTATTATTATTATTATTATATAGTGTTAAATCAACCTAAATATAAGACAGTTCTTTATGGTCATGCGCAGTGAATGAAGCAGTGTACCCTAACACGGACTTAGGTGATATATATTGGTGTTTTTTTGAAGCCAGACCCATTTGTTGTTTTAGGGTGTAAATTGAAAGCCTCTGGACAAAAGTTGGGGCAAGCCATGTGGGCTAATGTTTGGAAAGCCCTTTTTACTGGTCGTTCATTCTGTTCCTCCTACCTCAATGCATACGGTTACCATTCATACACGCTGATAGCACTTCGATTATTTTCAAGGTAGGTTCTTTTTTTTTTTTTTTGATGATAATACTCTACTACTGATAAACTCAGTAGAACAATTGTTAAAAGTACACATATTACTGATTTTACACATAGTACACATATTACTTATGTAACCAATAAGACCCAGTGAATAAGTAATGGACAAAGGATGTTTTACTCAATATAGCATATAAAAGTAATATATCGGAATGCTAGTGTGACTGCTACATAAGATTACCTTCTTGCTTTTTTTTTTTTTTTTTTTTTTCAAGATTCCTAATTGACAGGGTTCACGGGGGCAGTCGTGGCCTAATGGTTCGAGAGTCGGACTTGTAACCCGAAGGTGAACCCGAAGGTCGTGGGTTCAAGTCTCGGGTCCGGCAGGGATTGTAGGTGGAGGGAGTGAATGACCAGCGCTCTCTGCCACCCTCAATACCACGACTGAGGTG
>CM075028.1:9168219-9209301 GCA_037576675.1 Pangasius sanitwongsei
CACTTGGATGGGTTAAATGCAGAGCACAAATTCTGAGTATGGGTCACCATACTTGGCCACAAGTCACTTCACTTCATTAAGAAGGCAAGAGTCCTTTACTACACAAACAATGCTTGTTAAATCTTTTTTTTTTCTAAGAGTGTACAGCACATCGACCTTGTATCAGTCCTTCACTAAGCTAAGCTTGAGCCACCTGTGTTTAAAATTGATGGTAAGTTGCAACCTAAAGAACATCTTGGTCAGAAATTATCAGTCATACTGTAGGTTCTCCTTGAACTACCAGACTTTCTAGCAAAGAACTGACTCCATCACCCTATGATCTAAGTAGAGTTTTCTCTTTTCTGAGCTATATTTAAAAATATGGAAAGGTCAGTATTTCAAGTTATCTGATTGTCACATCATCATCCATCGGAAATACAAACTCACGGAATTCTACTCTTCAACATAATCCTTCCACATTGGACTCAATTTCCCAGCAGCTTTCCAAACTACAAACCACATCACATGTTCAAACACTTCATCCATTCATCAGATGACAATCACCAGACTTCTATCCGACTCACCTGTCTTCAATCACACACACACGTGAAATAGACAGGACTCTCAACATTCTGCACAAAGTTTCACCCCAGCTTATCTAGTGTCAAATCCAAGCCTTCTGTTCTTTGTGCATGATATTTTTGGTTTGTTCTTTGACTTTGATTTTGGTTTTGCCACTGTTTATTCCTGTATGCTGTTCACCTGACCTCTTGCACATTTGTCGAATACAAATACGAATAAGTCGGATTTGCCTTTTTGATTTGTCTACCATTTACTAAATAAATCCTGCAGTTGAATCCTAATCTCAGCGTTGTGACACTGATAAACTTGAGTGTTCCTGCATGCCTGGTGCTAGCTTTTGTCTTTCTTGACGGCATATGTAACCGTCAAATAATTCGTGTGCTTTTAAAACACCTTTGTTTAATATGCATATTCTATTCATATGCTATATCTGACATCAGTCTCTGTGCTGTCATAGTTGAGTCCATCCTGCTTGATCTATGTGCCTTAAGTGCTAATTTCCATCTCTGACTTCTCTGCTTTATATGTACATTGCTTTACATTATATTTATCTTCATATTACAATGAAGTAGTCATAACCTTGAGCCCAGGCTTCATATGATACAGTTAATAAGCAAGTCTTCTGGAATGCAGCATCACATTGCTGGCATGTGCTGTGTTTGCTAATATTACTCATTATGACACTCCACAATATATCTCAGGAAAAAAGCATATCTCGGTTACAACATCATGTCTTTAAATATCTTTAATTAAGTTCTATGAATTGCAAGATATTGGCATTAGGCCTATTTAATTACCCTGTTCCATGTCATATTGCTGACCTTCTCAGCACAACCAATTCTAATTGTGGGCACATCATGCACTTCTGTGAACTCAACCCAGATTCACAGTTACTGCACTGATCAACATTATGTGTGGCAGCATTTAAATGCACTAAAATAAAAGCCTTATCTATATGCAAATTAGGAGAGATCGGCTTCAATAAATGTTCTGGAATTTGTTCTCGCCAAACATGCAGGTGGGCTAGCATGAATTACAGCATTCGGCCTGTTGACAACTAACAGCATATTGGACCATTAGGTGCTTCTAGCTAAAATGAGTTCCTTGTTATATGTTTCAACACTATTGTTTTCATGCTGTGATCAACTACCCATTCACTGGCACCTGAGAAAGATTTCAAATGCTACATGAAGTGATTATTAATTCCTGCAGATCAGCCAAGATATAAAATCTGTAAAAAAAAAAAAAAAAAAAAAAGATGTGGAAACGATTACTTCTTCATTCGGGATGAAGGCACTGATGGTGCATGACCTCTATGTGTCTAAGGCAGCCCATTTGGCACACCAAGGCAGTAGAGTCCCAAAAGGTTTCTCACCAATTTGTAGGTGTGCCACTTAAACCCATTAGCCCCACCAACAGGTCAAAATCTGACACACATTTCTGTACAAAAGCCTAAAAACTGCTTGACACAGAATCATCAGCCCAACTTTCTATGAACCTTAGGTCATGACAAGTGCAACGGCTATTCTTTCATGAAAATTTGGTCCAACTGTCATCAAACTAATTTTACATGATCATGAGACTAAACCACACAAATGTTATTGAAGGATTTTTGATATTCATAACCATTATAAGTGGATACAAAGATACCAAACAGGAAGCGAGCCTATATATCAGCAATGCTTTTGTGTATTTGGTGACAGCAAATGTAATGAGTGGGTTTCAGACCACACAATTAAGGTCCCCAAGAAGTGCTGTCATTACACCATTAGGGGATACTATAATTAAAGCTTAGACTAGAATACTTGAACAACTTGACTTAAAATCATCATACTTTACGTAATCAATCCATTTGATAATGCTGATAATTCTGAGTGTTAGGCATATTATGATATTATAACCACTACACAGGAAAGGGGCATCTTAAATTTTGACAAAACTGCTTTTCGTTTTTGTGCTAATAATGCTGCAAATTTTGTCCTGTCATCATCAAACTTGAATCTGGGCTTCACTTAGATGCTTTGATATTCATTACTGTTTGGCAATGATGCCATAGCAAAGTTGATGGTGATGAGACCAAGCAAGAGATGACCTTGCATAATAACAACTGTTTGTCACATTGGTAGATACTATAGCATTCTATCACAAGAGAGGGCTATAATGAATTTCACCTAAAATATTAATGAAAACATTAAGCAAATTAGGATTCCATTTTGGAACAAAATGAAAACAATTTCCACATCACTACAATCCATGGCAAAGTGCCTGGACCCCTTAATTGTCGACTTTTACCCCCACCCATTTTTTGCTGTTTTTTTCTCACTCTGTTTCTGTTTTTTTTTTTTTTTTCTAAATTAATTTATTTTTAACTCTTACTTAACACTATCCCTGTAACACTATAACAGCAGATCCAGTGTGCTTTTCAAGGATCCCACAAATGCCATGTACTCAGCAGGGATTCAGTGGTTAGGGCTCTGGACTACTGATCAGGTTGTGAGTCCAAATCCCGGTACCTTGAAGCCGCCATTGTTGGGCCCTAGAGCAAGGCCCTTGACCATCATCTTCCCAGTCCACTTTGGATAAAGACATCTGCCAGATGAATAAATGTAAATGTAAAAAACAATATGAACTAAAACCTCATACTGGCAAAGTAGAAAACTGGAAATATTTGACGTAGAAAACTTGGAAATACTCAAGCAAATGATTTAAGGATTTTTTACTAACAGTACTGAAGACCACTATGAACTTAAGACAATAGGGCAAACATGGCTGGTGCAAGAAGGGAGAGGACATTTGCATTTAAATTAGTGCAAGTTCCAGAAATCCTATCGAACCAGAGATGCAGCGAAATGTTAAGTGGAGGAAGAGGGAAGGAACAGATGAAAGCCCTTTGAGGGTAGAGACAAAGAAGGAAGCAAATGGATGAGACTCATTTTAATAGAGAGGAATGGAAGACTTGCAGTCACTTTTTTTAGCTGGCCCTTGAGAAAAGGCATAGATCTGGCAAAAACCTTGTCCTTTCTCTCTTCCGCACCACTCTATCACCACCGCTCTTCGTCCTTGACGTAAAGATCGCTCAATATTTTTTTATTCTTAAAAATAGAGAAGCAACACTGACAACTTGACTGCTCGCTTTAAGGTGCATCTCTATCTAATCCCTTCGAGGCTGTAATAGTTCAGATTCATGGGTTTTTCACCACATACTATATGTATAAAGCTGCTGTACTAGCTAGAGTTTTCATCACTCCTTATCACAATGGCTCCTACCGCCTGCTGGAAAGAGAGAGAAAAGAGGGAAAGAGAGATACTTTGACCCAACATTATCACACTCTCCCCAAGGACTGACTATCTGACTCTCCACTTTGAGGAAAATAGTGATTACGGCTGAGGGCCTGACATAAAAATGCCTCGAGAGTCCATCGACATTATAGGGGCAGACTATGAAGGATGTGATCCAAAATATTCAGCAGAAGCTCCTATAAGCATGAATCTGTATGATACATTCAAATATATGCTAATGTAATGTGTAAGCCTTTGGGCTATTTTTAAATTTGAACCTTTACTCTGAAGTATACCTTCTTTTTCTAATAGAGAATCAATAGCCAGGCTTACATCCAGGTAAATATTTGTGAAGCATGTTTTAGCGATTTGAAATGTTTGCCGACGTGGGCAACTGAAACAACATTAATCAGTGATATTTTTCCATATACTGGGTCTGTTTGATTTTTCTCACCTGCATTAGGTAGGAAAGTTTGATGTATACGTGAAAGTCTTGACAGAAACATCTTTTTTTTTTTTTTTACTGTTTAATAGCAGTCTGCAGGAAATGATTCATCATGAATGAAATGATTCAAAAGAATCATAACAATGAGTCATTCTGCAAAGCTTTTTTATCACAAAATATTTTTTGTTAATATTATTTATTTATCACAAAACTATTTAATAGAAACTATTTTTGAAACACTTTACAAATAGAATAAAATCCGACCTGAAGCTCATAACTGAAATAACAATCTTTCTTCATCTTTCATCATGACCAGTGGTACAATTATTCCACCAACTCTATCTATCCTATATAACACGATTCCAGGACTCATTCTTATTCTGTCTATCACACACAAACACAAATACAACTCCTATCTTTCTTACATGTGCTTGCTGTTTTTCTCTCTCACACACACACACACACACAGAAAAGCAGTCCTCTGTCTCTCTCTCTCTCTCAATGATTTGTGTCTTGAGGCCAGGCTAGGAGAAAAAGTACATATTTTTATGCCATCCACATCTGAGAGGAATTGTTAGTCACTAGATTGAGAGCTAAGGGCAAACAAACAGCATGAAAAATCTTCATATTTCTCGAGTGCCATGGATCACAGCATGCAAGAGATGGAGATTTGAGTTAGAGACTCAAGTCTAAAGCAAGCTATTGACTTGACTCAATGACTCAACTCAGACTCTAGCCTAGGGAGGGACTAGAATCTAAATATTTCTGCCTCAAAAAAAAAACAAAAAAAAACCTGAGCCAATAAAATAGGATCACCAAACAAGTAAAAATGCTTTTTTTGACCTTGTATGCTGCTTTGTCCGTTAGTTTCATGTCTGTCATGTGCAGTAATATTTTGTGTGCCTCTCATAGCAGTAATTCAGTGCGATATGCAGTAATGGAAGTGGGGCAGTTTTCATGACACAGTTTCATAATGCAAGGGATTGTGTTTATTCTTACATGACAGATGAATACATTATTAGGAAGCTAACATTATTTCAGCTACCAATTATTGTCTACACACACTGCAAGTTAGAACTATTATTGCTAAATCTTTTCCAAACATAAAACATGACCAGTGGAAGAATCTCGACTTCAGAAATGTGGTACTGTATACCATATCATTTCTTTCAGTTTCTGGGTTTGAGTTATTGTTTAGTAATGCAGTGAGACTGTTGAGATTATTGACATTAACAATAAACTAAAAGCTAAATAAATGACTAAAGCTATCAGTTAAAAATGAATTCTTTCTCTACACAATATTTTATCCCTGAAAACTAAAGCTGACCGTGGAAAAGCAGTCCAAAAATATATAACATCCATTTAGATCTCGGAAATAAATTCAGTATTAGAGTATGTGTCAGGACTACATCCCCCATCAGCCCCAGCACATTACGAGATCATGCACACCTGAGTCAAGTTAATGTCTAATGAGCATTGGTATTTAAGTTCTGTTTTTGGTAGCACTCTTTCTCTTGCATTTGTCATGTTTTCTTCATGTTGTTGTGTTTTCCTGTTTGCCTAGCTCTTGTTTTTCTAGTTCATGTTCTTAGTGTTTGCTTGCATCTGACTCCAAAGTGTGACCTTATGACAAAAATATAAGGTAATTAGCAATCATTTTAAAATATTCATCTGTAATTCTTGTGCATATGTCCACACCCCTCCTTCCTAATTTAAACATCTTTCATTGGATTGTGACATTAAAAACAACAACAAAAAGAACAAGTCAGCTAATTAGCTAAATCATCACCTTGTGTTGGTTCATTTCAAAACAAGTATAGACAAATGGATTATTAGTCACAATAAAGCCAGGTGAGAACTAAAGGCAAAAAAACTTGAAAGCGTGGTTACAAAGCTAGCCCGAGTTAACAAGTTAACCGCTGCAGAACCCACATCCAAGCCACAAACATGGCACAAATTACCCAGAAGGTTGATTTTGGTTTCCTGTTTTCCTCTGATTATGTAAAGTCAATACTGGATGGAGAAACATACATATATAGCGCTAGCCCGACTTAACCCCAAGTCTCTAGTAGACTTTTGATCACAAGCACTGACAGAACATTTAGCACTCTCCTGAAGTGCCACTGGTGGGGAAAAAAAAAAGTTTCACAATGATCTGAGGCAAGTCAAAATGGAGAAAAGTAGAACATAATAATCAAGGCTAGCTTTGCTGCTGTGTTTTTTTTATTTATTTTTTTTTATGAGGCAAAGGTCTGTAGCTGGAAGCACTCTCCACAGTAGGAGACATGCTGCCTTAAAAAAAAAAAAAAAAAAATGAAATGCCTGTCATGAACAAAGTGTGCCTTGGAAGGATGTAGAAGAATTTATGATTAAAGAGGGTGTCTGACATTAGGAGTGGTAAGAAAAATAGACAATGTATGCGAGCACCATACAAACCAGTTATCACAGTTACTGGTTCATTACAATACATCACTGTTAACAAGGATGCAGTGGATGCTAATGCCATGGGAATGTCATTTATGTGCTATTTTAAATATTAAATAGTGTTTGCTCACTTTTTTTATTTCAATACACACCACTTTGATATCATACAATTTCATATTATATTTTTAATGATAAATGCTGTTTTGATATATTTTGGAGTATGTTCCAGCATTCATGATGTCAAAATGTGTAGCTTCTATGCAAAACGTGTAATTGGCGGGCCTGATTTTTTGTAGTTTTTTGTATTTCTGTTTCATCATGGTTCGTTTATTTCCTCTGTATCTTCCTCCTAAGGCTCAGGCCTTTTGGAGTGGCCCAGAGGATTATGCTGATGTTTTATCATGCCTTCATTGAATCCATCTTCCTGTATGGCATATCTGCTTGGTTTGGTAATCTGACAGTTACCCTCAAGTCTCGGCTGAACCGTCTGGTACGCACAGCAATGAAGGAAGTTGGTGTGAGTGACCACCCTTCCCTTCAGTCCATATTCAACAAAACTGTTCTCAAACTGACAAAGAAAATGATTCTGGACCCATCTCATGTGCTCTATCCAGAATTTGAACTACTCCCATGTAGTCAAGTTTTCTGCACTCCAAGGTTTAGATACAGCCGCTACAAGAAATGTTTGTCTTGTTACGCAGCTGCACATGTATGCTCAAAACAAATTTGCCTCATCGGGACAAAGTATATCTGATCTGATCCATTCATTCTTAACCCAGATAGAACCTTATAATATATGGTCATGATTTGGCTTAAACAGTGGAGATATTTGTTTGTTTTAGTTTATTTACAACTGATTCAAATGCAAAATTCTGTTTGTTACGATGTAAACGTCGTTTGCTTTTTATGATGTAAAAAAAAAAAAGATAATAATAAAAAATAATAAAGCCCCTATTAATTGGTATATTGACTATTGAGCTCTTTATCATGATATATACAATTATAGCAGTTTATTGCACATTTCTATTCCGCACAGAAGCTTATCTACAATCTCATCTGCTATCCCAGAAGGACATGACAACTTACTGAAGGTGTTTAAGGGCAGTAATGCGTTGTGTACATGTGGCCAGATGGTGTTAATTCTCCCAAATGGAGTGCAGTTTCCAGCTCTGGATCTGTCGATCGATTGTGCTTCTTGATAAGACTAGGCCTTTTGGGAGCTAGTTTTACAGGGATGCATGCTGCGGGCTCGCTCGTTAGTGAGAAAATGTGTGTGCGTGTGTGTGTGTGTGTGTGTGTGTAAAACCCCAGTAGCAGGTGTCTGTTGTCTCCTCCTCTCTTCCTCTTGATCACTGTCCAAGGACACATATCCCTTGGCTCTCTTTCACACCTTCATTCACCTCCTTCTCTTTCTCTCTCTCTCTCGGTCCATTCCTTGATCTTTACCGCAGCCAGTATAATTGGACAGCTCAGCCTTTTTTTTTTTTTTTTTTTTTTTTAACAATAATGCAGACAAGATCATCACCTTTAATGAAGTGGATATTCCAGGGTAGCCAAGCACAGAACTCAGGAGATCATTTTCTCAAAGGGTTTTTATGTTTTGATCTTTCTTGTTTAAAATGTATTTGTTGCTGTTGTTACCACCCTAAGGGTTTTATTTTTTCACTAACAGCATGTCCAGACATGCTTTATTCCTCTTATACCACAACAATTTGTGTAGTACAATAAGGTTTTACAGTTTATGAAACAACTATTACAATTTTTAATTTTTTTTTTTAACAAATTTTACATCATCCTTTTTAACCATTTATTGCTACATTTAATGTCGTAGCACATCTGCAAAACGATTTACTTCCTTTTATCAGTTACAGTACAACAGCTCTGTCATGAACTCTTTCCCACAGCGTAAAACATATCGACATATCAACATTATGACACTGACACTGATCCAGCTGCCACTGGAGACTCCTTCCATAAATGTTGAATAATCTCTTTACCGAAATCTTGACCGTATCAACAATTATACAATTTTCTTTAATAAATAACAACTGTTTTTTATCAGTTTATTACCATATTTTATCCACCCTACAACTTCCTGGGAATATGCAGTTACTACAGAAATGATAACTGATGATATTCGAACAAGCACATTAATATAAACTTGCATTTCACCTTCTGACCAATCAGAATTAAGAGTTCAATAGCACTTTTTTTAGAATGCAAATTAATACATAAATGAAATCCTTTCACTTGTCGTTTGAGTTATGCAATGTATTTAGATCTTCTTGGGCTACACAGATATACAGTGTACTTTTTTATATTCAAATGCTAACCGAATTTTATGCTAATATATACAGATACAAACATTATCGCCTACTGTGTGACTTAATGCATGTGTTTTATATTTCCTAAAATAATTTCAGAGCATATTTAAAAAAAAAAAAAAAAAATGGGTTCAGTCAATGTGAGAGACTTGATGGTGGGATATTTTGTGGGTTAGCACGGTGAATAACTATATCATTATTAGAAAACAAATATATTTCATTGATTTTGTCTTTCTTTGGTTTCTTGCTGATTGCTAAAGTTTTCTTTTGGCAAAAAGGCTGATTGTCAAGTGCCAGTCCTTACCACTATAATAACGTATCTTTAATTCCTGAACAGCTACTGAGTTAGGAAACTGAGAGGAATGAGAATAAAAACTGCTGTCTACTGCACTGATTTCTCCAAAGTCAGTGCCACTAAAATGCACCCAGTGTGTATGAATCATGTGTAGAAATTATACAAACACCATGGGAACAGATCACCATCGGTATGGTATAATGCATGTGAACATGGCTTCTTAAAGGTGCAGTAGATAATAATGCTTCTAGTATTATAATAATCATATCAATTCAAAGGTCCCAAAAGAAAACTGAGGTACATACTGTAAGCTTGCTATGCATTGAATGTTGTTTCTTTGTTCCAGGCTTTTGGGTGCTTTTTTTTCTGGTCCTGAAATGAAATGTACTCAGCTCATTGGAGCTCAGCTCCCTTTTCCTTCAAGGTTACTTAGAAAGTGTAAGAGGTTAGCCGTGTGTGTTTATTTCACTTTGCAAAATATGTGAGGTGGTTGTTCCATAAAACCACAAGATTGAAATCGGTTTTGTATTTATGTAAAAAAAAGCTTAAAAGATGCAGCAGGCAGCAACATTAAAGCAACAACTCAGACTCCAATTTGCATCACATTTTCTTGTCTTGGACAGTTAAACAAAACAAAAACAAACAAAAAAAAAAACCCTACAATTTTGATGATAGCTATATATTTATCTATATTACCTAATAGCTAATGTATAACTGGTGCAATGTTTAGTAGAAAAAGAAATATATATCTTTGTGGCTAACTGACTGTTCCTACCAACTATTACTTAAAGGAAAAATTGCTAAAAATTGCTAGTGGTCAATTAGTTTCTTTTGCATGCTAACTTTGATGTGAAGCAAAAGGAATATAGTAACCTAATGGGCTACTTGCACAAACACTTATTATAACTATTAGAATATTTACACACTTAAAACGCATTATAAAGAAGATGGCACTTTTGCTTCTGGCTAGTCTACTATAATGTAAAATGGCACTATTTTACACCCTTAAAACTGAAAAAAAAAAAAAAAAAAACAATCGTTAGAAGTTGCTGTCTTGCTGTATTGCCGAATGTAAACAGTACTACCAGAAACGTGAGATTTGCACTATTTCGATATGAAAAAAAACATCTTAGTAACCCATTACTGAAGTAAAATGAAGTTCAAAGAACATGTTTTTGCTACTTACCATTGAAAATATTAATAGTTTTCAGTTTATCTGTACACAGCTATTTGTTTATGTCCGTAACGTGGTCTGTCCTCATGGTCACTGGTTTTAACATGGGCAGTGGAGGTGTCTGTGGAGAAAAGGAGACAATGCAGTTTGCCCCACAGGTGACAGAGGTTTTTAAATATTGGACACTGCACACAGCTGCTACTTTAACTTCCTCCAGTGAACACCCTGAATAAAAAAGACAAACAGGGAAAAAGAAATAGAGAGCTACTGTAATGGCCAGCACTGCAGACCAAGTGGACTGGAACTCCACTCACTCATTAAATGGTTCTGTGATTTCCTCCAACAGTCAGATTCAGGAACTTGAAACTAATTCTAGATCTGTGTGAAAAGATCCATCAAAAAGAGGAATAATTCTTGATTCAGATCTTTTTTTGCTGCAACAAGAAAGAAAAGCACCAACCAAGAAACCTACCTGAAGCTAATTGAAGACACAATTATGTAGAAGGAGAGCAAGTCATTGGAAAGGACAAAACAAAAAAAAAAACTTATAAGCAAAAGAGAAAGAGAGCTGTATAACAGAAAGGTTTGTACAGAGGTCCATTTTAGACATTTTTTTTTAAAAAAAAATTCTTGTTTGTTTAGTTTAGATTTTTTTTAGGTTAATTGATGAAAGGTTAGGTCAGATTATGAAGATTTTTTTCCCCCTATGTTAAAAGTTTCAATGTTTATCTTCATGTGCACAAGTACAAATTACAATATGCAATAAGATTCATACTGGTGCTCCTGCAACAACATTATAAACAATACAGTACAACACAATAGACACAAACATACATTATCTATATATTGAACAGTCATATGAGTGGTGAGTGCCACAATAATTAAGATACAGTATATCAGGTGTTGGATGGATCAGTTACATGCCCCAGTATCAAGATAAATCAGTGTTGGGTGGTAACTGTTGTCTGGGTGGTTTCAGAGCGTATATTATCGTCTGATATGCTAATCGCGAGCTAACAGCATAAAAGGATCACAATGTAGTAGTGTAGTGTACAGAACATGTTTGATCAACTTAACAATTGTGGTTATTAGGGTATATTTTGACAGATTTGGCTACTGTTATATAAAGAATAAAATGCAGTGGGTGTGCTTTTATAGGAAAATAAGAAATAACAGGCTGGTGTGATGCAGCCCAATGCAAAGACCAAAGTTTATTCATTTCTATAGTGTTTTATTCACTTTATACCACAGTAGTTTGTCAACAATTAAATAACTACACATTGTATCTTTAAACTTACACTATATGGCCAAAGGTTTGTGGACACATGATCAAAACACTCATGTGTGGGTCTTCCGCAAACTGTTGCCTTAAAATTGGAAGCACACAATTGTCCAGGATGTCCTTTTATGGTGTAGCATTACAACTTCCCTTCACTGGAACTAAGAGGTCCAAACATGTTCCAGCATGACAATACCCCTGTGCACAACATGACATCCATGAAGTCATGGTTTGCAAAGTTTAGAGTGGAGGAACTCGAGTGTCCTGCAAAGAGCCCTGACCTCAACCCCACTGAACACCTTTGGGATGAACTGGAATGCTGAACGCCCCAGGTCTCCTCACTCAACATCAGCGCCTGACCTCGCTATTGTGGCTGAATGGCCACAAATTCCCATAGCCATGCTCCAAAATCTAATGGAAAGCCTTTTCAGAAGAGTGGAGGTTATAACAGCAAAGGGGGGAGTAAATCTGGAATGGGATATTCAACAAGCACATATGGGTGTGAGAGTCAGGTGTCCACAAACTTTTGGACATATAGTGTGCTGACTTTTAGAAAGAATGCGAGATTCTTTCCATAAATGTTAAATGAATCTCACCTTACAGAAAATGTCACCATATGAATGATTATACGTTTTCCTTTGTTAAATTACAGCACATTTTTAAAATCCATTCATTATCAGTCATAGATTATGTGGAGTGTCCAGTTTCACCAGTTTCATAGAAATCAACATTATCTACAGCACAGTATAGTTTTAAAGGGGTAGAGCTGTTCCTATATCAATATGTATTTTTAAAAAATTTCCTTGTAAGTGGACTGTAACAATTTCGACAACAATCCGTTCAGGGAACACAGCAGACCAAGGATAAAAATCCATGCAAGCTTGTATTTTTATATCATAGCTTGGCACAGCCAGTTAACACCAGTTTAAAGAAAACAAACAAAACTGCAGCTTTTCAGCTCACTTGCCACTTCTGTTACTTCGCATTGGCTCACTGCTCAGAGAGAGAGAGAGAGAGAGAAAGAGGGGGAACAGGGCTCAGGTGTGCAGAGTTAGTCATTACCACTGTAACTCATCCCTGAACACCTCCTTTCTAGTGCAGACCCACTATAAAAAACTACACCCTCACCTGATACATTGACAAAGTAAATAAACTAAATAAAAGTCCAAATCCATCCCACATCAGTTTCCTGTTTGGTCTAGTACTTGGGTTGAATTCTGAAGCCTTTTCATAGATGTCTACTTTAACCGACCTTCTTTCCTGACCTTTCTTCCCATAGAGCACTTGAGGACCACTCTTGATCAAAATATTAGAAGGCAACGTCAACTTGGACCTTCTGCAAGAATGGAAGAAAACTGCATATTCAGAAGATCAGTGGGATTAAAGGATAAACGGATCAGACAGTGGAGACTTGCAAGCTGGCTTAAAACACAAGGTCGGTCTAGTGAGGGGCTGTAGTTCTCATGGTTTTTTCATATATATCTGTTTATCATTCATGGTTTCACTGATTAGTATTTGTACCATTCCTCTGTTCTAGTTCTCCCAACTCCCACCCTTTTATTCCACCAACTATCATGCACTTCGATCGATTCTATTGGTTAGTGGATAAAGTTTGGATAAATGTGTCTATTAAATCAATAAATGTAAATAAAAGTGAGGGTAATATGTGGTGACATAAAGAGCAACATAGATGTAGATGCCATATTCAGAATACAGAAGACAAGATGCAACTCTGCATACCCTGATCAGATTAGCTGTCACTCAGTTAATGTTCAACTGATTTCTGTTCAGCTTTGTGCTTACCATTCAACTGATAATTTGACCCACATCTACTAGAAATATGGGCAAACCAGTGACATGTAAGCTAATGTAAATTCACAATGAGACTAAACTGATCATAAACCAAGACCTGTCTCTCCTGAGCAAGTGTTTACTATTAACACTTTTAAATCTATTAAAGCTTATTACAAATGTCTATAATTATAGGCCCCAGCATCTACATGTGATCTACAGGGTCCAAGAACCCTTTGCAAAAAGCTCTTCCAGTGCCCAGTTCCTGCCAAGTTACAACACTAAAGAGAGCATATATGAGCATACTGTTCAAGTTTTATGATGATACCCTGTGAAATGTCTGCTAAAAGCTGCTTGAAAACACAAAAACCAAAGAAAACACACACATAAAAAGAAAAAAAAAAAGAAAACACCCTCTCAACTTGGAATTTCTACTCAGAAAGGTGGAAGGTCTCTTCTAGATTTCATAAATAGAAGAAGAAGAAGAAATAAACTTCACTTATCACAGTTTGCTTGCTTAAACTCCTGCTAGAATTGATTGTCATCAATGGTGGCCATTTTTGTTCACAAATTGTTTGGATATTTATTGGGTTTCAGAGTATTTTCTGAAGACATGCCTAAAATCCTAGGACTAGTTTCCAAAAATATTCTTCGCATATTATGCGGATCAGCTCAAAAAAGGGAAATTTCACACTATGGGCCAAGATGTAAAATGCTGTGCTATAGCGCCACCACAAGGCTGATCCAGCTCATCTCATCTAGTGTCATTTGGTAATGGAACGGTGTAGTACCCGTTGACCAAATTTCGTGCTTTGGCCCCTATTATTAGGGGTCAAAAAAAAAACTCCAAATTATAAGATAAGATAAGATAAGATATGATAAAGGTAACATGACAGATGCCTCATGCCAGCATAGTTACAACATGATAAACATAGCCTACCTGACGAACTAAGTCTATAGTTCTCAATCGCAAATCCAACTATAAATCCTAAAACTAATATTACAAAACTTCAAAAGCATCACCAAATATGAAGCGTACTAGATAAGAAATGAGGCTGAGTTAAAGAGACGCTGGACAGTATTAGACAGAATATACAATTTCTTAAAATGAAAACATATTCTCAGAGCTTTCTTCCATGACAAATGATTCCTTGTTCTCTTGTTTTGAAGTGTCAATGATTCTTACATCCAAAGGTTAGAATGGCATCATTTGTGCAAAAAATCGTGGGGACACCAAGAGGGTGTCGCATTTGACTCATCAATCGTAACAAAAAGAAAAAAAAGCATCTGGGTTTCTTATCTAAAGGAGCAGATTTACCCTTCATTATATCTCAACCTTCCAATATCTCAAACTAAGTTTACAGCTAGCTTATTAACAACTCAGCAGCGCACCATCTGTGAACAAAGGCCTTCAGTATGACCCACTTCTGCTTCCATTCAAAATTCATTATCCTCCCGCTCACTCTCTTATTGCTCACTTTGAATCAAACAGACTCTGAAGAATATAGATGCTGAAACAGTCAGAGCTGTGACTAACAATTCGGAAACTTAATTTAGCGTCTTTCTGCTCTGCGCAACCCTAAACATAGCCAAACGTCTCGAACCATACGGCAAACGGAAATAGTTTGAAGTATAAACAGAGGAAACAAGGTAGGCGCCAACAACATTTTAAATAAGCAACTTTATTCAAATGAGAAGAAAAGAGATTTCATAAAAGCATTTTATATTTTCCACCGAGGACCCTTGCTGCCTGGCGCCTAGGAAAGCGTTCCGAAAAACTCCAGAAACAGCAATGAAAAAAAAAGAGGAAATAGAAAGTGAAAATATGGAGCAATTCCCAAGGGAGAAGTGGGATCATTATTTGCCGAGTGTGACAGCCAAAAAAAAATGGCGCTGAGGAAACACAAGTTTATGGGATGAGGCACATTTCAGCTCTGAAACTGGTTCCAAACAAGGTTATAGGAGCAAATTTTTTCATTAAATGTTCCAACCAATATGCAGTGGGATGTAATAAGATAGCACAGTGCCCAAAGCAATGCACCTTAGAATGACAGAGTCAGACTGCAGTACATTTCTGAAAATAATAAAGCAAATAATATGTGAGTTATTACACTGAATGTGACTACATACTACTTGTTTGATACAGATAAACTGAAGTAAAATGGCAAAGAAGAGTAGACTAGTGATGTTAACAATTTATTTTTACAATTAACGCAATGGATACATGTGCTGCTAGAATATGTGGCTGAAAAACAATGCACCAGGCAACAGAATCTTTTTTGTTATCTACAATTTTACATTGACATTTAATGATCAAAGGAAATTTTCATGAACAAGGCTTACTTAGTACACTTTCTCAAAAAGAGGCTTGCTACTTAGCCAATTATTTTAAACTGAAGCTTGTTAGTTAGCGCAATACCTCAAATCAAGGCTTGCTAGTTATGCATATATCTCAAACCAAACCTTACTAGACCACCCAATATCATAAGATTTGTTTATTAGCCTAATATCTCAAACCTAGCCTTGCTAGTTAGTCCAATTCCTCAATTACTTTTCCAAATTGTGAATGGTGACAAGACCATAGTAAGAATAAGACAGTAGAAGAATGTATATTGTGCACTAAAACTCTCTGTAAGCCCCTTAAAAAAGCTACATCATGTGTGATGGCCTAGGAAAACCCTTCACCTGATCTTTACATTTTCTTTACTTAATCAAAGCGTGACATTTATTGTGTGAGGAAATTACAACTAGCAATGTTTTAGATATCTTCAGGCAAACTGATTGTTTATTTTTTTTATTTTTGGGTACATGATCTTTGCAGATTGATAGCATTAGCAAGAATAAGAAGTGAATGAAAACATTTCCACATTGTTTTGGTGAAATATATTTGTGCTTTTATAAAGTTGAGGTGTTGATGTATGCTCATCGACCTTTTTTTTTTTTTTTTACAACACACCTATACATCTGCTCTTGCATCCTGCAAGATTCCAATTCAACACCTGCTGGTCTTTTTCCAATCTTCACCTGTCCAGTTTGATGAGCTTGTGCTCTCTGAGATGTTTTTCTGCTCAGCACAAACCAGTCTCGCCATTCTTCTCTGTCCTCTCTCATCAACAAGGCGTTCTGCCCACAGAACTGATGCTTACTGGATGTTTTTTTGTTTTTTTGTACTATTCTGTGTAAACTCTGACTGTTGAGACTGTAGTGTGGGAAAATCTCAGGAGATCATTAGTTACTCAAACCTGGTGCCTATCTGGCACCAAAAACCACGCCATGGTCAAAGTCACTGAGCTCAAATTCTCCCCCACATCTGTTGACCTATATCTGCATGATTTTATGCATTGCACTGCTGCCACATGATTGACTGTTTTCCAGAATTCAGCCACAGCAATATCCAAATTCCCACACCACACACAAACTGATAGTTAAAAGTGTACTAAAAGTATATCAAGTTATATAACTATAAAAGTATTACTAGTAAAATCAAAATCAACTCTTGAATATCAAATATCTGCTGCAATCTGTCCCAAAACCAAATAAGGCATAGTTTTTTAAATGCCAAACTTCTCTGAGAAACACTTCCTGATGTAAAGTACTTTAAGGCTTCATTTATGAAACATGCGAAAATGAAAACAGTGCTTGATGAGGAAGCAAAAATGAAGATGTAAATGCTTAAAGCAGGATGAATTTTTATTTCCCAGAGTCAGATGATTGACCCTTAAGAATACCAAATGAGGAAACCTGAAGTAGAAAAATGACTCTAGGCCAAAATAAACTAGCAGTGAATCAGGGGTCTTTAAAATAAATACATAAATAAATAAAATAAAATAAAAAAATTTAAAAATAAAAACAGGAAATGAGCACTCCAAAAATGACTGCAGGAAAAATACCCTAGTCCAGGTAGTGTGAATGTGTATGCATAAGCATATTAATGTGAGGTGCATTGAAAAACCAATAGTACATGCAATATGCATTGTCCAAAATATGGAAGATTATAAAATAAGAATTGCATGAGTTGTTTTTCATGAAATAGGCTTTGGTTTGATATTAATGACAAGTTTCTAGTCCATGAGCATATTAACGTTGCCTAACTTCTAAAAGAAGGGAAGACTGCAGAGTGAAAAAACAAGGTTCTTCCTTTAAAAAAGCCTGTTGGGTCTTAGAAAGGATGACTTATATCCTTAGGGCCAGGTAATGTTTAGACATGAACATACGTGCTCACTTACATTTATACGCGATGTACAGCATGTATCTGGGGAATGAGTGACATTTAATCATGTTTGTCGAAGGTGTTTAAGAGAGATTGAATGGGGGTTTCAGGAGCAGAGTCAACTCATCATCCGCAGTCACCTTTCACCTTACTGTTAGTATTCGCTCTGGTAGAGACAGAAATAGAGAGACATAAAGGCAGGCAAATACTCATATGGAAAAAAAGGAGAAAAAAAATAAAATAAAAGGGTGAAAATGAACGAGAGTGAGAAACAAGCTAGAAGATAAACACATGAAAAACATGGGAGACAAAAACAGACAATACAAGAGCAAGAAAGAGTGGAAGTAAATAAAAAAACCAGATCATTAATAGCGAGAGTGCTTCTGCTCTTTCAACCAATGACTAAGAACAACCCCGCTAATGAAACCAAAGAAACAAACCAAAGCCATTAACATGAGTGCAAACACATCTGCTTTACTTACAATTGATAAATGAGTACAATGGCTTTTGCTTTTTAATTTCACTCTACCATAATGTTACACTGTGTGCATTGTGATTTATTTTCACAGATTGAACAGCCAGCCGGTGTGTCAGCCAGACTCACAGAGAGAGAGAGAGAGAGAGGGAGAGAGAGAGAGGAGAGATTTCAGGTTCAGAGTTTCAGGCAGCAATTTTGTTGCCCTGCTTCAGGCTGAAGCCTCCCCCAGTGAAACGGGGTCCATCGATGCGTTGAGGCACGATCAGGGGTTGCCCAGCCTGCGCCAGACTCCTTTCTTTCTCCCTGGGGGAAGATAAAAGTTGACAGAAAAGAAGTTAAAAGGTGCAGTAAGAAGAAGAAATGCAAACACACCATCATACAGGGATCAGCATATACATATATATATATATATATATATATATATATATATATATATTGCCAGCCCTAGCCATAATTGTGTCTGTCCTAAAAACAATAAAAAATACTACAGTTTTAAATCACTGCTCATGATCCTGATGTAAGCATGTTGGAAAGTAACCATGACAACAAGTTTAGGATAGGATTATATCTATGCTACACTATAACTATTATAAACTACATTTATTTATTATAATCATGCAGAAATTAATTATGTACAGGCTACAGCACACAGAAATGTCTAATTAATAGAGTTGACAGCCTTGAGAGATATTGTCCTATAACCATAACAACATAACATATAAGGGTAGCCCATAATCAGCCTAGAATGCTGGCTGCCTAAAAGGTACCTAAAAGGTACAGAATGCTCATAATTAACCTTATTACAGCAAGATAATACTTGCTGACATGTTCCAATACCAGAAAATAACAGGAGGAAACACCAGTGTTCTTTGCCTCTGTACTGTCTTATGCTCTTTTTGGTAGTTATGTATGTACTGTATCTCATACATATTAGGTTAAACTACATTTTTTTTCACCCCTTCTAACCACCAGAGGCGGTGAGGATCACCTTGATACCTTTTGTGCGTGTACGCACACACACCGAGACCTTTCAACAAATAATGAAACAAATGTATGATGCAGTGTTTGGTGTAAATACTGCTGTCATACAGCTATTGTTCCATATTATGTTCTCACCTCATACACATCGGACCTCATGTACACCATAAGGAGCTATCTGCATAACAGCTTATAACTACAGTCAGAGCTACAGGTATCTAAGGAGCAGGTCTATGCTTATCTGCTGCTAGCGTAGTTAAGCAAGTCTCCCTCTCACTCTCTCGCTCTTGCTGAGCCTGATAAAATAGCTGGACTCCACTAATGTGCACACGTGGATTGGAGTTGGGTCCATGTTCCCCTCTTCTCTCAGCTATGGCTAAGCCTGCTACTTGACTGGTGCTGTGGTTGAGCTGATTCCCCATACTTGTTGGAAATGTCACTCCTCATTCTCCCTGCTGGTCAGTTCTATGTGCTTTTATGTGCTTTTCCACTTTGTCAGTTGTTAAAGCTTATGTTTGTATCAAATATACTGTATTTCCCCAGTTTTTTTCCCAGTTTGGTCTCCTGTCAATTCCTACCCCTCTAGCCAGCTCTCCCCTTTCATACGACTGCTACCAACCAGGGAGAGTAAAGGCTAACGTGCTTCCTCTGAGACATGTGAAGCCAGCTAATCACTTGTTTTCAAACTCCTGCTCATGCTGTGTCACAGGGCAGCGTAAAACACTCGGAGGAAAGCGCTATCTGCCCTCTTACACATACAAAATGTCACAGACACTCACAATTGGCTAGTCGCAATGTGCTTCACGGGTGAGAGAGTATGCCATTTCTCCCAATTTTGCTCCCTTGGCCATGCCTTGAAGGCTATCCTAAAGTAAAGTGTTACCTGGAATTTTAATATACGTTCCAACCTGAATAACTCAAATTATGCATGTGATGCAGTTCTTTACCCTGAGTTCCCAGTTCATCTGTCTACGATCTACCTATTATTGCTTAACTAGCAATCTAATACCTTATAAACTGTCAATTGTAAATCCAAAATGTCAAAACAGTGAATTGGATACATTATATATCCAATATTCAAATTCAACAAACTACATTAACATCATTCTTATATTTGTATTGTTTGTATTTTTGTGGCTTAGAGTCTTTCAGTGTCAGTCCTGTCATAATGCAGTCATGATCCATTGCAAGCTAAAGCCGAAGCACGTGCACATGCTCTTTCTTGGTTAGACGCACACAGGTTCCACCGGCACACACGCACACACACTCCCATCGGAGAACATCTGCCACCACCCAGATTCCTTTCAACTGTTCTCCAGTGAGCACAAAGCCCTCATTTCTCATTCAGTACACCACTAGCAGCAGGACATAAACACACACATACACACACACACAAATGTACATCACACTAATGTACACACTTCATTGCTTTCCTTCTTGATGCCACAAACTTCTTTCTCTCCCTCTCCATCTTAATTTCTCTGCTGCTCTTTCTCTCTTGCTGTGTTTGTCCAATATCAAACGCCATCAATTAAAATTCACTGGCTGTGTAATGAGATTTCACGCTGAGAACGATGAAGACATTTGGCAACAAGCTTGAAACCCCCACACACACACACACACACATACACACACACACCTTTGTTTTTCTCCTCCTAAACATCCACAGCTAAATGAATATTATGCAGAAAGGCTTCAAAAGTGACTTTTGGACGGAACAGCAGACATCTGTGAAACATGCTTTGATCGAAACGCCATTCGCTTGACTTGTAGAATCAGCGTCATGCACAGCTAATTCCTTCTGACAATCGCAAAATCAAGCCACATAATTACATTTTCAGTGCTCAAGGACATTGACGAGCATTATGAGATGTGTGGAATAATTTAGCAAGAAGTTTGAAAGAGTTTTACTAAGTAAGATGAGTAAGATGTGTTAAGTTGTGGCCATGTTTGAACCATTTGGCAGAGACAGACAGAGTCACAACAAGTGAAAACAACAGAAGCAACACCAGACACAACTATAACAATAAATAACAGCAATGGGGCCAAACTATAAATTAGGTTGTGGCCATGTTTGAATTATTTGGCAGAGATAGAGAGAGTCGCAATGAGTCAAAACAACAAAAGCAACACCAGACACAGCAAAGCAACACCAGACACAACAATTACAATAATAACAGCAATGCTGGCAAACTAGCAAACATGGCACTACAAGTAATGAGGCCAAAACCCTATCTAGTAGCAGAAGCAGCAACTACATAAACACTTCTCCACCAAAAGCACCAGTAACAACATCACCAGCTACAGGACCAATAATCCACAATAATAAATGTAGGAAACAACAGGAGACCTTGGAAATTATTGTTCACCAACATTGTCCATCTAATCTGACAGAGCTTTAGCAATTTTGCATAGAAGAATAGGCAAAAATATCAAGTTCCAGATGTGCAAAACTGATAGTTTTGGTGGTTTTACCAAGTATTAACCCAAGGTCAATATGCAATAAATGTCTGTTTTTTTTTTAATTAACCTTTGTGTCACAATAAAATAAAATATGTTCCACCTTTCAATTCCTCTACAAAATTTGGAAGAAATCAATGGAATACTTATGCAAGGGACTGTACCTAGACTGGATAATGTTTAATTAAAATTAAATTTAAAAATGGCAAGTCCATAAAGAAATACAACTCTACCCTGGTAAAATTAGCAATGATCCCCTTATGTTCATCCAAGTTTCATTAAATTTACATTCAATCAAGTTTCATTACATTTAAAATCTAAAACATCCAAAACAACTCATCCCATTTCCTGGCAATTTTAAGCAGTTTGACTGTTGATATTTTGATGGAGTCAAACTGCTTAAAACTGCCAGGAAATGGGATGAGTTGTTTTATTTTAAATGTCAGCCATTTGACATTTACAAGTCTTAAGCAAGAATTTACTACACAAGTTATTAAAAAAAATTATAATAATAGCCTATTAATAATAAATCAGACTAGATATTAGCAGACATGTCCTGGAGACTTTCCTACATCAGAAAACCTGATGTTACAGCTTTACCTCTGCCTATTACAAAGCACTGACACTGGAGACTCCTTCCAAAAAAATGATAAATAAAAATAAAAATCTCCTCAAAGAAAATTTTACCATATAAACATATACCATTTAAATACCATACCATACACCATATAAATGCTGTTATACAAAAATAATACACAGTGAGGTGTGTGTGAACTGATGTATGTTTTTCGTATAATAGCATGGTCCAAAGTACACTATATTGCCAAAAGTTTTGGGACATCTGCCTTTACATGCACATGAACTTTAATGACATCCCATTCTTAATCCGTAGGGTTTAATATGGAGCTGGAGGGGTGTCCCAAAACTTTTGGCAATACAGTGTATGTTATTCTGCTTATACTACACTAATTCACCAATGATTACAAAGGTTAATTTATTAATGACTGACACATCTGTTTAATATTAGTTTATTATTTGTCCGCCATACATGTCCCTGTGTATGAGCTGTTACTATAGAAACAATAACCTATTAGAACGAGTGCATTAATATAAATCTATCGTCCATGGTACAGCCAGAACTACTGTACAAGGTGTGTGTTTATACAAAAATAAAGCACACCATCTGACCAATCAGATTCAAGAATTCCACCATGCTGTGGTGTAAAGAAACTTATACCACAGGGCAGTTGAATTCTCAAATCTGATTGGTCAGAAGGTGTGCATTATTTTTGTATAACCACAAGGTTTTGTGTCGGGCCGTATCACACCACCCTGTCTTGGATTACTTTCATACAACCACCCAATCTGTCCTGTGTTATTCCTTACTTTGATAACACCAGTCAGAATTGAGAATTCAATGTGGTATAAGTTTAAACACTGCACAATATTCTGTTATTCTGGAAAATCTTAGTCAATGCTGTACATTTAATTTAAGCCAGATGTCGGCTCTGTTAACATGCTCAGTCTTGCTTAGTTCAGGATTTATGCCTTTTCTATGATATCTAATACAGTAGATATCAAGTCAGTAGGGATGGATTCCCTTTTGAGTCTGGTTCATCTTAAGGTTTCTTATTCATGTCATCTCAGGGAGTTTTTCCTTTATATCAATATGCAGATTTCTGTAAAACTGCTTTGTGACAATGTCCATTGTTGAAAGCACTATATAAATAAATTGAACTGAATTTAACTTTAGACCTTTTTTTTCTTATCCTTTATTTGCAAGGGAACCCACCATTCATCGCCTAATCCGTTAAACCAGACCTTCCAATTTGGTGCTTGGGAAACCTCAGGTAGTCCACATTTTGGTTTTATTCCAGTCAGGTACTAAAGTTCTAAAGAATGTGGAAGCTGGCTCAGGTGTCTTAGAAAGGAGAAAAAAAAACATGAACACACTGGCACTGGATCAAAAACCTGCCTCCGCTCATATAGCTTCAGGAGTTAACCACTAATCTCCACCATCATGTCTACGACTCGAGCTGCACTCTGGCTCAGATTAATCTTAGTCAAACTTCATTCATTAAAGCTTCATTCATTAATTACTTCACTAATTCATAAGGCCATATTAATCTGTGTGATGATTAGGGTGTGATAATAGAGGCTATGTCTCTCTGCATTAACAGGCAGAACATGGCCATATCAGATGCCATTATAGCAAGAGTAATGATGATGCGTGTGAGGGTGTTTATTTAACACGTCCATATAGCTGTGGTTGTAATCAAGTTCAATTAACTGGCCAATTCATTGGTACTGCATTTCAGGAGATACCACTGAGAATATATGGAGCGTATATTAGTGGTGAGTTACTTTTTTTTATGAAAACATACTTACAGCTATACTATGCATACTCATTGCCTTTAGTAATAATTGTGTAGGTTTATTACTGAGAGAGAGAGAGAGAGCTATTAGTCAATAGCACTGATTGATTTGTGTCTGGCTACAAACCAGGCAAGCAGGCTGCAAACAAACTGCCAACAGGGAAAGTGTGAACATTTCTTGACTCTCACTTGTATTGCTAATGGAACAAAAAGAGACGTCAACCCATTAAAAACACATCAACAGCTCCCCCCTCCTGGCAGAGAATAAAAAAAAACTGGCTCTTGTTCATCAAAGCTGGATATGATCAAATCTGAGTGTAAAATTAATATATGCAAATTTCCCTGCAGCTAAATCCTCATCCACATTATCAGCATCATCAATTTGATCAGTCAGAAGAATAAGGACATTTAAACTAACATTTTGCCTGTCCATTCAGTGCCAGTTCTAGTGTACTGAAATGACTTTGGACACCAGCAATTTGAGCTTCACTGACTTTCCCTTCAATCCCGTTCCTACAAATGCCTACAAATTTGGTGTGTGTAAATAACTACTGATTTCTCTAAAATGGTTTTTCAGTGATGCTGTTAAAAATTTAGCCTATTTTTTATGAAAATAAAGTCGGAACATTTACAAAAATGCAAGCTGTAAGGTCTACAACTTAGATGCTTGTTGTAGTATTAGACTATCAGCAGTTCTGACAGGGCAGAGAAAGGGGGAAATATTACATGTTCACATTACATCTACAGCTCATTTCCCACTACCCAAAGATTTATGACAGCTACGCTAAACTAAAACTTTAACAAACAAGTTTTCTTTATGGATTTTGACACTTGATGGGGGTGATGCTTCCAATTTGCATACAGTATATCCTCGAAATTCTGACTTTTCCTCATGCCGTGGGTTTCTCTTTTCTTCTTACTTAAAATATTCTGATTTCATTCTAGAAAGCTTGGATGGCCCAAAACACCATCCTATTCCCACATACAATATCATTCAAATGATATGCACATGTGGAAACTTGGGGCATTGTGTGCATGCATATAATACCGTATGTAAATAAAAGACAGATGGACATAATTATTACTGAAATCCCATTCATTTTGATGTCATACACAGCGTCATTCATCAGATACAAAACAATTTGTACTAAAGGTGTGCATGGGACTGTGTTTTTTTTTTTTTTTTTTTTTTTTTTTTTTTTTATCTCACTCCCGCAGACACTCTTGACCAGTCCCGCCCACCTCTGCAGAACATCTGACCAATCCTATCCTCTCCACCAGTTACTTTTGTTTGTACCTGCCCACGATATTTTTTAATAAAGTTAGTTGGTTCTGGTTTTAATAAAGGAAGATATGTTACACATGAATGCTTTTGGAGTGACGACAGTACATTTCAGATATTACATTTCAGACAGTACATTTCAGATATTGTCTGGTAACATTGATTATACCACAGCGTGGCTGAATGACTGAATATGATTAGTCAGAAGGTGTGCATTATTTCCGCATAACAGCACAGGTAGTTCTGGCTGTAACATGAACAAAAGATTAATATTAATGTGCTTGTTCTAATACGTTATTGTTTCTAAAGTAACAGGCCATACACATGGACTTATACAGCAGACACTCCAAAATCTAAGACTAATAATAAACAGATTATTAAAATGGGTTGTTGTTTAACAAAGTAATTCTTAGAATCGTTGATGTGGTGATGTTTTTTGTTAGGAGAAATTTATTAATGGAACATTTATATTTACATTATTCATTCATTTATGGAAGGCGTCTCGGTTGTAAGCTCTCTCAGTCTCAGATATGCTTTCCATTTTGTTAAAATGACAGACTGCTCTGTGTGTGTACTGTATGTGTGTGTGTGTGTGTGTGTGTGTGTAAGAGAGAGAGACAGAGAGAGAGAGGCTGGTGATGGAGTGACTGTTTATCGCAGCTGTAATGTAGGTAAGCACAGGAACTAACTTGTCTCTTGGACCTTCCACAAACATTACATCTAATTATAAAGCGCAATGTGAAGTTCATTAATAAACTAAACATTGGAATCATTGGCAAATCACTGTGGTCTAAGAGGAATAACACACTCCAAACCATGTTGTTATATGAAAATAATGCACTTCTGTGTGTAGCGGCACTCGGCCCCGGTGTGCCTTATTTTCATATAACAGCCCGGTCTGATGTGAGTTATTCCTTACTTATCAGACCTATGGATGTCATTAAGTGTACAATATTCAATTCACTTGTATTTGTATAGCACTTTTAACAATGGACATTGTCACAAAGCAGTTTTACGAAATATATAAATTCAGGATACAAATTTGAAAATGTATGGATTTATCCCTAATGAGCAAGCCATAGGCAACGGTGGCAAGGAAAAACTCCCTGAGACAATATCAGGACTTTATGTGTATGATACTCTGTGGGAAATGGAGGAAGAGTCAAAGGTTGAGAATACTTCAGTTTAGGTGAATGTTGCAGAGCAGCAGTATGCTAAATAACCAGCATCTCCTTTAACGCTACTTTTTTTTTTTATTGTAAAACTTGTTTTCCTGTTCTGCTGTTAGGATATAATGGAGCACTGCTGTCATTTAGTGACTTTTATTAGTCACATCCCACAGTCACATTCAGTGCCCTGCAGTTCCGCAATCAACAAGTGAACAAATTCAAAAGATTCTACAGAGACACTGATACAAGCAAGAACAAAAATAAGTGTTACAATACTGCACAGCTGCACACTAGTGCCTATTGATCCATAATAACAGTCTGAATTACCCAGAACGATGGATTTGTCATTGTGGCATGTTGGTATTTCAAGCAGAGGCTCCAATTTCGAAAAGGAAATACAATCCATATTGTCTGTGAGGCAGCATGAAGTCTCAGTGATACATGTTGCAATCATATTCAAATCACTGCCTAATTTGGATGTAATACTCCCATAAATACCACCAGAAAATGCAAATGAAGTCATCATGGTGCATCATGTCAATAAGCGTCAATACAAATAATGGAAATTCTAGGGGCTAATAAAAATACCAGACACTAAACACTTCATAGTTCACAATATCAGACATTATTGGATTCCGAATACCAAATAAATCTGATGCTTCTGTTTTTTTGGTTTTGTTTTTTTACATACAATCTCATATGCCACAAGTTATAACAGCGAACATGATTTCAGGTAAGAATGTTAGTAAATTTAAACTCTGGGGCCCTGTTAAAAACCAGTAAACACTTAAAAATCCAACAATGTTTAACTCTAACAGATTTTGAGTATAACACTAGCATACACTCCAAAACTTGGCAGGTGGATCCACATATACTGACTATCAGAAAGATTTTCTGTGACGGCTTCACACTGTACAATCGCATGATGCAACAGCATATAGCAACAGCACTGTATGAGATCTCATTATTTGAAATTGCATCATGCTCATATTCAGCATGAATACTCTGGTCATCATTTTATTATTATTTTTTTTTATGGGAATAATGAGAGCAAAATAAAAATTCTTTAGTAGATTTAGTAAGGGAAAACTGGCTAAATTACATTTGCTTGGCTGTATGTGTCGATTTCCTGATTCTGTATTGAATTTAGTTACTCTGTGCATGGACTTCTGTGTGTGAGTCAGAGTTATTGCAAAACTCCACCACCTCTCTTTGTCCAGACAAAGTGAATCTGTCTTGAACTGCTGCCTGGACCTGCTAAATGACCTCAAAGCCCATATCATTAGATCAACCGCCCCTTCTCATGCCTATTCTGGATCACCTCTCTCTGGGATTAGCGTGTCTGACGGAAATTTTGGCTGGCAGAGGACTGACATCCACCTCTACCGGTGCTCACTGCAATAAAAAAATGCCTGGCATATAGTGTCAAAGCAAATTCTCAATGCATACAGTGGAGAATAGAGCCAAAGCACCAATGTAAATCAGTAATACATTTACCAGATGTCTATGAGAATACCTAGAAATCATGCAAATTCTATTTAACAAATTAAGTCCCAAAATATTTTTAACTGAAAACAGTTAAAAATAGTTGAACTAGTGCTAATATTCTCTGGAAAGAAAGAAAGAAACTATATCTTGAAGTGCAGGTGGGTTATACTGCTTCAGGACATCAGCAAGATGAACTGGAGCTAAACCATTTGGAGCTTTAAATGTCAGGAACATTTAATAGGCACTTAATAGGCAGCCAGCAACGCATTAATCAAGTCAAGTTTATTTGTAAAGCACTTTTCCATCCATCCATTCTCTGTACCGCTTATCCTACACAGGGTGGTGTGGTAACCTGGAGCTTATCCCAGGGGACATGGGGCACAAGGTGGGGGACACCCCGGATGGGGTGCCAACCCATCACAGGGAACAATTGCACACACACCCATTCACACACTACAGACAATTTGGGAATGCCAATAAACCTACAACAAGTGTCTTTGGACTGGGGGAGCAATCCGGAGTACCCAGAGGAAACCTCTGAAGCATGGGCAGAGGCAGGCTTCCAACACAGGGTGGAAGCAGGATTCAAACCCCAAACGTGCGGGGCAATAGGGCTAACCACTAAGCCACCATGTCTAAAGCACATTTGAAAACAAGAAATGTTGACCAAAGTGCTGTACAAAAGCTAAACTACGGTAACATATTGATATAAAAGGAGAGTAGTGAAACATAAAATATGAACGACAGATAAAATACAAAATTGAAGAAAAGGTATAAATAGATAATAAATTAAAAGAGACATGACAAAATGCACACCACTGCATCACCACATATCTGATACCCAGGCAAGGGCCAAAGTTAAAAGATGGGTTTATAATGAGACTTGTACAGAGGTTTTTTTCTAACTGTATAGATTCCTTCTGCATACTGAGGACAACTTTTAGACAAACGGATTCAGGGTTTTTTCAGAGGGTTGGTTAACCCATGCGAACCGGGGGGGAACCCATTTGCCTTAGAGTGTAGATTCCTTCTAGGTATGAAGTGAAACTTTTAAACAAATGTGGTCCCCAGTGGTCCTTTGGATTAATATGGATTCTTAGCTTTCTAAATGGGTTCTTCTTCAAACCTTGTCTGACAGGAAACCTATTTTATAAGGTTCTACATATACTGTATAATTTAATAGTTTCCTCAGTGAAACTCTTAGACAAATGGACTCCCCAATGATCCTTTGGATTATTGAATGTTCTAAGCTTTCTAAAGAGGTTCTAATTTGGAACTTTCTCTAATAAGAAAACACGGTAGGGTTCTGCATAGAACATCGAATGGTTTCCTCTAGATCCTTAGGAAAACCCATTTGTCTTAGAATGAAGATTCCTTTTACATATTTATCGAAACTTTTAGTTAAATGGTTTCCCCAGTGGTCCTTTGTATTATTAAGGATTCTTGGCTTTCTAAAGGGGGTTCTAATTGGGCCTTTCTCTGTTAGTGAGACACTGTAGGGTTCTGCATAAAACATTCAAAGGTTTCCTCAGAGGATTGTAGATTTAACCAATTTTTTCTTACAGCCTAATATTTTTTTTGTTTGTTTTTATAGTATTAGAAACCTAAAGCTTTATTCCTGGAAATGTTACAATTTGCTACAGAGGAAATAATGTTTGCTCAGCAGTGGTCTTTTGGTGGTACCATTCCACCGGTGGCTGGGGTAAAGCTGGGCTGCCAAACTGTGCATAGCGACTGATGGTCTACAGTCAGTAATAGTGCACTTAAACAGTTGCACATAGGCAGGATTACCTAATAAAATGGTTAATGAGTGTAGATATAATGTAGCTGTGCCTAATAAACTAGCAGCTATGCATTTATTAATGTAGATGCTGTATTAATGAAGAATGGTGCAATTTTATTTCAGAAATTACTGGCATCTAAATATCATTCATTTTTCACAACTGATGAAATAAAAGGAATTGTCGGTAGTAGATTCTGGCTTTTGGACCTTTGTATGTGTTTAATTAATGCTTATACTACAGCACTGATGAATGCTAAATTCTGATTTGTCAGAAGGTGTTGATTCCTATTACAGCACAGCTCATACATTAGTTTTGATTGTAACTCAAATTGTTTATGTTAATGATCTTGTTCTAGTATGTTATTGTTTCAATATTAACATCTCATTCACAGAGACTTATATGGCGGAACTGCTTAAAGCTGCCATTATGTCCATGATAACAGGAACCAACTTCTTTCACAGATGTTTCATAACATTAAATGTAACTATTAATAAATAGTTACATTAGGCAATTAAATAGTTACATTAATACATTAAAAATTGTAATAGCAAATCGCTGTGGTATAAGAAGAATAAAGCACTTTGCTCTTATAGAAAATAAATCAATTTCCTGTGCATTATTTATCTATAACTGCACACCCAACTGTGTTGTATTCCTTATTTGTTCATGATGAAAGAAGTGACATTTTCTATGCTGTCAGAAAGTCTGCTTTTTAAACTTTTAAAGCAATAAATAAATAAATAAATAAATAATTACTCTTCCAGAGAGACATGTAGCAGTTGCCCCACAAGCATACACAATCATGTCCTCTTTATCTCATATACACTTGCGGATATCCTCAGAACTAGATGTTTGTCCTTCACCTGCACCAAGACGATTCTTACAACCAGCATCACACAAAAACATTATTGAACCAACTCATATTACGGCCATAAACCCTAATTAATTTAACAGTCACGTATGAACTCGTTTCCTCTGTGGCGTGGAACAGGCAAGCGCTGACTAGCAGCACATTTGAACTGGATGTGGAGTCTTTGGTGGACACAAAGCTTATAAAGATGGAGAAAATCAGATCTTTAAGCTGAAACAGATCTGTAGACAGATTGCTCTCCCAGGCTCGTCTGACGGTGATCAAAAGCCTTTTAAGCTCCTAATTATATTATCAGCCAGTTCGTGGAGGAAAGAGAGTGAGTGTGCAAGAGACAGAGGCGTTGATGTCCAGCAGACAGCAGGAAATAGAGATCTGGGAAAGATAGTGATCTCATAATGACAGAAAGAAGGATAAGTGGAAGAAGAAGGTCAAAAGTCTGATGGTGGTGGAAGTGATTTCTTTCAGTGTTTCTAAAATTACACGTATGCTTTGCTATTCATTATTGTATTTATTGCAAACCTCTAAATGAAAGTTTCTCAAATCTAAACTCTCATTATCGAGACATGATAGGTTACCCTACGTTCACACTAGTAAATGAAAAAAAGTGACAGACAAAAATTCATCCGCTATGTACATTCACAAGAGCCATGGAGCCATGATTTTACAACAGCAAGCAATAAAGCAACTTAAGTATTGCAACAAATGCAAATGATCCAAATGGCTTGAATGATTCCTCAGACCAATCCTATGGAGCATGTGGTCCGACGTTTCTTCAGTTCCCCACTCAGTTCCTACCTGCAGTTAATTCCCATTTACTGTTTGCAATTAATTCCCATTTACTGTTTGATGCTCAAATTTTGAAAGAAAAAATTATAACCCTGGTTTCATCTTATCATGTCATATATAACCTTTCATTGAGTGTGGACAGAGATACAGTCGGGTCAATAAGTATTTGGACAGTGACACAGTTATTGTAATTTTGCCTCTGTACACCATCACAATGGATCTGAAATGAAGCAATTAAGATTGAAGTGTAGACTTTCAGCTTTAATTCAAGGGGTTTAACAAAAAATATTGCATTAACTGTTTAGAAATTACAGCCATTTTTCACATAGTACCTCCATGGTCACAGGCTCAAAAGTAATTGGACAAACTAACATAATTATAAATTAATGATTTTTAATACTTGGATGCAAATCCTTGGCAGCCATACATGCCCATGCCATAACACTGCCTCCACATGTTTGACAGATGATGTGGTATGCTTTGGATAATGAGCCCTTCCCTTCCTTCTCCATAATCTTCTCTTCCCATCATTCTGGTACAAGTTAATCTTGGTTTCATCTGTCCAAAGAATCTTGTTCCGGCATATGCCAGGTTTTTTTTTAGATGTTTTCTAGCAAGTCTAATCTGGGCTTTCTGTTCTTGAGTGTTACCAGTGGTTTGCATCTTGAGGTAAACCCCTTTTTCTTCATCAAGGAAAGAATTCCGCATTCATCCACTTTAGTTGTCTTTCGTGGTCTTCCAGGCCTTTTGGTGTTGCTGAGCTCGCCATTGCATTCTTTCTTTTTAAGAATGTACCAAATTGTTGATTTGGCCACTCCTGAAGTTTCTGCTGTCTCTCTAAGGTCTGTTTTATTTTTTCAGGCTAACGATGGCCTCCTTCACTTGCATCAACACCTCTTTGAACAGCATAGTGAGAGTTCCCCTTGAACAGCTATCAAATGCAAATTCAACACTTGGAATCAACTCCAGAGCTTTTTTCTCCTTAATTTTAATTAAAAGCCATAAAACTGCTTATCATTCAAATGAGCCTGTGAAAATGCAAGGACAATGAAAAAATGGCTGTAGTTCCTAAACGGTTAATACAATATTTTTAAACCCCTTAAATTAAAGCTGAAAGTCTACACTTCAATCACATTGCTTCATTTCAAATCCATTGTGGTGGTGTACAGAGGCAAAATTATGAAAATTGTGTCACTGTCTCCCTGATAGGTCTGTTTTGACCTGACTGTATTACTGAGAACAATTAAAGCTTGGAAGGAAGTACTTAAGATCACTGGTGCCTCTGATGAGTGTACGAAGCTAGTACAGTTAGGGTGCTTTGCTAGAATACATAATAAATACAAGTATTTATTGTACAGCAACAATAGTACAAAGACTAGCATATAACATATAAACCAAACAACTAATTTTCACACTGATTAATGCATATTTAATTTAACTAGTTAGTTTAGAAGCATTCACATTTTGGTTACTATTGGTTCTCATCAAAAAAGAAAACAAACAAAACAAACAAACAAATAAAAATGCTGGACAGGGCACGGCCACAAGCAACAATAGTAGTGGCTGCTACCCACCCACAAGAGACAAACTACAACCAACATGAGCGAAACTTTTTAGTGTGAATGTAGGATTAGATTGAAAGAAAGATGTGTGTGTGTGTGCGCACATGCATACATACTCTACATGCCTGATCACCTCAAATCACACTCTCACTTATGAATCCTAAATCAAAATATGCCCCCCTTGAGTGCAATAATCCCCTAGCTTCATTTGCATACAATTTGTTGCTACCTTGTCATCTATTCTGTCTCTCAGAGAGTGAAGAAATCAAGATGCCTTCCGAGGCTGACAGTTTACACAAACAAGCCAGCCGTAACTGACTGGATTCCACAGCATGAGTGAGAAAACACTACAATAACAAAAGACAGCTTCCTCATGCAAGACTTAATAACACGCCTCAAAAACAAGGAGATAAGGCTTATATATTTATGATTATACCACAGCACTGTTGAATTCTCAAATCTGATTGGTCACAAGGTATTAATAATGTTTCTATAACAGTAGCTCTGAAAGTAGTGCCAACTAATTCAAGTCACAGGTTTACATTAATGTACTTATTCAAATATTTTAATTTTTTCTGCAGTAACGACAGTGCAAGAAAGTCTTCAGGACATTTTCTGGTTTTTCAGAAAAAAAAAACGAGTTGTTTTTTTCTGTCTTATCAACTTAAAAGGAGAAAAAAGAGAGGCTAATGAGGGCACAACTGTTTATAGCTGATAAAACATGAGTGCTAACAGGAGCTAACTTGTCTCATGGACATTCCACAACATTAAATGTGAAAATTATTCAGGAAAAATTAAAAATTGTAACAATTACAATTACAAACAACGTTACAAAGTAAACACCATCCTGTTGTGGATTATTTTCCTTTAATTCCTTTAATAGAAGTGGATTATTTTCCATTTCTAAGGACATATAAAATAAGAACTGGTTACAGTTTCACATAAAAAGCAAGAAAGCAACAATTTTGACGTTTAATGCAAGAAATAGTCAAATTTTTATTATATGAAAACTCAATTCCACCAATTAACGCAAACTTGCTGCCATCGTGATGTAATACATGTATAGAATTTCATCCATCTGCTTTATAAGGGCTTAACACTGCTTCAGTGGTCCCAGTCTCTAAACAACTTGCTCCAAGGCACACCGATGTCAAAGAGAACTGTTTAAATGCTCTTAATTGTGCATTGATTCACTGGGCCAAGCTATTCCAGCTTGAGCCACTCCAAACGACCTTCATCACTGAGGAAGATAGAGAGAAGTACAGGAGAAGGGAAAAAAGTTAAGTCTATTCAGATGTGTGATTAGCCACAGATTCTTGGCTCTACCTCTTCCAGGCAATCGATTGAGAAAGTGCTCAAAGCTGATTAACTCTGTTTCAGGATTTGAAAGATGGGAAAGAAGCAAGCAAGTGCTTTTAACAAATGAGTTTCAGGAAAAAGTCCAAAATTCACACTTAAGAAAACTACTAGATTATCTCGAAAGGAGCCCGTTGAAAACAAACAGCTTTCCTTCCATATGATGATTTGTTTCCCAATATGTTAATCATTCATTTCCTTGCTAATTTTATTTCTCCAGACATGAACATTTTCTGATCCACAAAACAAGGTAATGTGCCTCATGGGTTCCTGATAAGAAATGGAAAAATTCAAAATGGCAAACCCCAATTACTGAGTTATGGTCCATATCAGCAGTGTAATGGGCCAGATCAGGCTCTGTTAAAAACTCTCTACTTCAAACTAATAGGATGGTGCATAAGTGGGACTTCAGGCTGATAGACAGCTGTCTAGACACTGGAGAGGATTACTTTGAGTTCTATATTGTTGCAGTCATCAATAAAAATAAGAGCTGTTAACGGCTGTTGTTTATTCAACATTCGTATTTATGCCAGAACACATGATATGGCATCTGAAACAGATTACTGAAGCAATCTTTAGTGTGCCTAAACTACTGTAGGCCTATGATATACCATGATGTACATCAGCATTGTGTTTTTATTGTGAATGCGTTAAAATATTGCCACTACTCCTGCGTCCCATTTGGAAGGCTTAGGGAAATGGCAAATGTCACATAGTCAAATGAATAGAGCTTATAATGTATGATGACAATAAAATTGAATTAAGAATATCTAACGCCACTACCAGGCTCAATTGAAAACCGAACCTCCTCAGCCAAAATACAATAACATACAAAAAAAAAATGTTCCTAGAGTTCCTAGAGAACCTTAGTTCTGTGGTTCATTTACCCTATAACAGGCATTAATACACCACAAGCTCAGCTTAATGCTGCTTTACAACCCAATATAACCTTCATCCTGCTCATCAAGCAGAGTGATGCCTGTGCGGAACACCTGAACCTGAGCCAAGTTTAATTAGATAAACTTTTACGCTGTTAAACAGCAAATCTTGGAAACGTGTCAACAGATCACAAGAGTGCAGGGAGGGAGGGAGGGAGGGAAGGAGGGAAGGAGGGAACCAGACAAAAAAAACAGACAAACCAGAAAAGCAAATAAGGAAAAAGAAAGAAAGAAAGAAAGAAAAGAGAACGAAAAAAAGAAACCAGAAAACAAGCAGACAAACTAAGAAAGAAAGAAAGAAACACACACACAGGGCTGTTTAAAGACTGTAAGGTTACTGGATAGAGGAATAAAGCAGGACTACTATTTTTAATCTGAAATTAATTAGCGGGATTTCATCTGGCAGCTGAGGAAAGCATGTGCTCATTAACTTTGAGGGAAATTATGTTACGCCAAGCACTTTGATCACCAGAGACTGCCATTAGGAGAACAAAGTAGAGCATGCACTTCATTTTCGTTTCGTTCTGGCCCTCTCACACTTTTAAATGCTACTCACCTGTTTACGCTTCACACACTCCAGTCTGGAGAGAAATGGCCACAGAACTCAGGTACACACTCTGGGAAATTAAGGAGGCGGGACAATCAGTCTCAGAAAGCTTACTGAATGGGGAGGAAGCGGCGCACACTATCCACTACCTTGTTAAGTGTGTTTATACTGTATGTGTGTAGCTCTGTAGTTCTCACACACACACACACACTCACAGAGTTTATCCCCAATTATGTATGTCCTTGCATAAAAATAAACACAAGCCGGAAATTGTGTAAATTAACATATGAACCACGATTGAATTACTGCAAATGTACATATAGATTATATACAGATTATGGTATCATGTTTAAATAGCTTATTCATTTCAATCGCCCAAAAAAGTTTAGCAAATTTACATTAATGTTTTTAAATCTCAACAGAGTTTTTAATTTTGGTTTGGCCTACAAAAACATTCACACACCTCTTTACTAAAAGACTGATAAATAAAGCTTTCTGTTACCAAATTATTTGTCGTAAACAAGACTATATAATTTTTCACTAATACAAGTAAAAAAAAAAAGGATTTTTAATATTAGAGGACTATGCTAATTTAATCATCAGTCATCAGTTGGTAATTAATTTAAATTAATAAAGGGATTATATTTAACATTATATTCCAATGTGAATATTGAAAATTAACCAAATAATTTGCAGATAAAGTTATAAATCTCATAAGGTGATTAATGGTTTTTGGTTTTATTTAATTATTTATTCATTTCTTCATTTTTGAATAAGTACTAGTTTATGATAAATGATAGTAGTACTTAGGACTATACTCTGTGGCTGTGTGTGTGGGTGTGTGTGTGTGGGTGTGGGTGTATGTGTGCATGTTTTTATATATTGGTCCCCACAATAATAGTAATATCTGCTGGTTTTGATCTTGTAAGGATCTTGTGCTGCAGATTTATAAAACTAAAGATGCCAAAATCATTTCTTGTGGTTACTCAGGTTAAGATTAGGGTTAGACACAACATTAATTAGCTGCATTAATAATTAGTCAGTGGAAGGTCCTCACAAGGATAATAAGACAAAGATGTGTGTGTGTGTTCAGTGAAGCCTCTGTTCACACGGTCATTTCATGTCACTGCCTAAAGACTCACACACATATACAGTATGTATATGCACACACATGCACTTTGTTAACCTGTTATCCCTCAGCTGATGATAATTACATTCCCAGACCCTGTATTATTTATGCTTGCTTTTACAACTGGTTTAAAATCTGAAACCTGCCATTATCGATTAACTTTGCCTTAATTGCTGCTTCGAGCTCGCAAAGATTTTCCGCCTTGTGATTACAAATCTAGCCGTTTGCCAGATAACATATGCTAATTACATGCACAAAACATCTACGCAAGCAGGATTTTCCCTGTCCTCCGGCATCGACGGGCCGACATCCTGATAAGATGCTGGCGGCTCGGCTTCTTCAAATCCCACTGCTAGGAAGAGGAGCAGCAAATTGCCTTTTAATGCCTCTTAAGATGGACTTGCTGGAGTGAGATTTTAAATTGCACATCTTAATCCCTTTGTCTCACTCTAATGTGGGGATTTTTAAATAGACAAACATTTCTGGTAAATTTAGCATAAAAATATATATAAAGAACAACATGAGCAATAAACAAAAGCAAGAGTAAACAATGGCTAGCATGCAAATCTCATTTAGCAATGCTTCAGGTGACTGCCATTGTGTATGTCGTAGGAATGTGCAGCGCAAGGCTACTATCTGTATCTCTATTTGTTAAGTGCTCAAAATATTCGTATTTGTTTTCTGAGTTACATCAGAAGTGGGCGTGGTCTTGAGCGGAAGGGTTTATGCCCTGGAAACACTAGAAAATGCTTTAAAAAAAAAAAAAACACAAGTGCTGCATATTGCTGATACTTCAGATAAATCAGAAATCTGTGTGCACCACTGTTAACTTGTTCCTCACACAAAGACAAAAAATTTAAAAAATGCATCGACTTTTTCCTATGCCTGAACATTTTATGTGGTTTTTGAGTTGTAGTTGAAGTGTGAAACCTGGCAACCCTGCCCATCATCTTCAAACTCACACCTTTTAAACTTCAAATGAAAGTTAAAACTTATCGTGCGACTGCTCATGTGACTGTTTTTTTATTTTAGTCCTGCACACACCTAGTCCGAAGCTATTTGGCAAAAAAAGAAAGAAAAAAAGATTAAGTACATCTTCTATTCGTATCTGTATTTGTATTCACTTAGAACACATTATCTGTTCAATCCGAGCAATGCATTCGTATTCAGTTACATCCCCAGTATGTAGCAATCCAGTCTATAAACAGAGCTACAGCCATTGTCTTGATCACACTTTAAGATGTTAAAAGAAATGGAGTTTAATCTATAAAATGGCTTTAATGTCTCATTCAACCCACTTTTTGTTAACACCAGCCTCCCTTTACAATCAAGCCATATGTTTAGAAGCTGCTGCTAGGGATTTGTGTAACGCCGAGCCATTATTCGTGCCTGCAAGAGAAAAAGCAATCGATCGGCTGCTCGTCAACCGAGCTTAGATGCCATCCATGTGCTCGGCAAATTTCCAGCAGCAAACCATCAGAACTACACAGGACAATTCAGGGTCAAACTCCAAAACATCTCTTGCTGAATAACTGACTTTCACAAAAGCACATTCTCCTGCAAATGTATGCTATTATTGTTCTGGCTCAATGCAAACTGCTGCCTAAAGCACATTTCCTGCAAAAGCTGTAGGCAGAAAATAGAACAAAGAATGAACAGATATTGATTAATGAAGTGGTAAGGCTTATTGGGGTATCCCAGCATGGTGTATTTCATTACTTCATATAGGTCTACACTGACTTACTTACTGATGATACACTCTTAGAAAAAGGCAACTGCACTAACTTCTACTATTCTGTGTTATTGTACGCTGAAGTGTACCCGCCTTGTACCTTTAATATAACTTTTACCTCGAAAGGTGCATTTAAAGCTTTACTCTAAATGATATTTATGGTCTGATTATGTAATTTAAATCTATATCCACATTTCCAGGTAAAAGATATGTAGGTTAAAATAAAGGGTACCACCTCAGCGACAAGGAAACTTAATGCACACTTTAGTACCTTTTTTCTGGGAGTGAATGGTGAGATTTGTAGTAGACGCCTCATCTATTGACCAAGAGTATTGATCCTACAGTCATATACAATGGTTCTTTAAGGCTTTTTTGGCTAGTCTTAGCTTTCTGAATAGTTTCGTGATTCTTGAGCCCCTCATGAACCTTGAAGAGTAACCCTGAAGGTTATTGGTTCTTGGATCCCTCCAGATGAATGGGACAAAGGGGTCATTTTCTTTAAGTGTGTCAGAAAAACCACTACTATAAAGTTCTACACCGAACCTTTAGGTGTTCCCCCCAAGATGTGCAGGCTTAAGAACACTTAAGGGACTGGAAAGAAACTACAATGTCTACAAGATTTACAGCAACAGTAACCTACATTTAAATTCATTTAAATTTAATTTTCATTGCATTTTAACAATAGATATTTTCACAAAGCAGCTTTGGATGTACGAATAAATCCCTAATAAACAAGCCAAAGGGAACAGTGAGACAACATGAGGTAGGAACCTTGAGACAAACCAGACACACAAAGGGAATCCATCCTCTTCTGGGTGACACTGGATAATGGGATTATAAATCACTCTTCTACAACTGTGCTGTGTTGAAATGAAATGATGTTCGGTATGAGTCTATTGTGTATTGTGTATAAGAATCCTGGGATGAGCACAAGACAGTCTTTCTGATTACAGCACCAATTCTTAGCCAGAAGTCCACAGTATCCAGGTGGGATTATAAATTGAAGCAAGTCTTGGCATAAGCTAAATTGGCATAAAAGTCGTATGAATCTACATGGAACCTTTAAATGTTCCCCCAGAGGGGCAAGCTGAAGAGCCCATAAGGGTCTAAAAAAGAAACTCTTCTTCTCTGATTTTGGAAATTTAAGTCATATTAGTCTAAAAAGCAATACAGTATTATATGACTAATGATGGCATTTATTTTAACAGTAACCTACAGTTACATTTCTGTCATTTTTTTTAAATTATATAATATTTTCTTGTATATATGCTTTCAGTAGATATAAAATATAAAATCCACCTACCATTTCTAATGACAGATGATCAGACTACACAGTAGTTTCTAAAAGTCCTAGCTGACTACCAAAAACAACATTTCATCAGTTGTATTTCTTTTATAATTTTTTTTTTTTTTACCAATTAGATCCTTTTTTACCAATATACTGTCAGTAAAGGAAGTTTGGTATTAGTCAAAATCAAGTTAGTTGTTAAGAAACAACATGACACTGTTTGTTAGGAGTATTCAGGACAAAAAAATCTGAGCAAACTGTATGCAAGGATTAAAATTTTAAATTATATTTTTGTTTTATATAAAGTTATAGTATATAAATATAGTAACTGTATCCATTAATAATAAGCAGCAATTTAAAAATGCATTTGTGTTTCCTAACCTCTAAAATAAAGATTATTAGTAGGAGAGACCTTTGGATGCTACTCTACGTCTACCTGTAAATTAATTTTCATATGATACACAGGCCAGTCGAGATGCACACGTGCTCTCAGGGGTTGCATTGGTTGGTCGCCACGTCTGAAATCCGTCCAACAAACCAACAGTGGGACCTCCAACCAAGCAACAGGAAACAGCACAGTCAGTCTACTACACCAGATGGTACAGATTGGCTAATCAGAGCCAAGCAATCTGTGGCCGTTAGTGTGGGTGTGCCAGCTTTTCATTTAGGAGCAGTATGTAATAATCAGAGAGCCATAGGTACAGAAAAGACAGTCAATTAACAATGCTCTAGGGCAGCATGACCTCACGACTGCAAACTTGCAAAGAATTCATAAAAGTCAAAAATTTGAATGATGATTTTGAATGCTTTTATTACTATTTTTATTACTATTTTATTACTCACTAACTTAGCTGGTGGTGCGTTATGTTTTGTGTGGTACATTAAAAATAATTTCTTGTTTTTTTTCTTGTTTTATTTGATCACTCACTACACTTTACAAAAATATGTGGTCAGTCAGATTTAAGAAAAAAAAATATATTATATATATATATATATATATATATATATATATATATATATATATATATATATATATAATGTATAGTTTACATAAAAATAAAAATTATCTGAACAAAA
>CM075028.1:9209401-9230597 GCA_037576675.1 Pangasius sanitwongsei
CTCGCGTTTTTTTTTTTTTTTTTTGGTGTTTTTATATATATATATATATATATATATATATATATATATATATATATATATATATATATATATATATGAATGGATTTCTTTGTTTAAACAGGTTTTATTGAATACCAGCTGCCGTGATGAGGAACAGGATTAGCCAATCAGGATGATGCATTTCCTGTTTCTGTTTGAAAGCTACATTATAAGCACAAAGATAAGGTGAGAGCAGGCGAAGTAGCCTACTGGAGTTTAGTGCAAAAGAAAACTAGATCAGGATTTATAATGTAAGATGTAATTTCCCCCCTATTCATAACATGTAATTTGAATCATTTTCAGTGGAAATGTCATAAATGTATTTCCCAGCAATGTAGATTGTGCCTTAAATGATTAAAATAACAAATTCTTGTCATCACCGCTGCTACTGTTGTCTGTCATCATGAAATTCTGACCTATCGTTTCATATTCATCTTTTGATCTCAAACCCAAATGTCTTCAGGGGATAGCAAAAACAAAAGAATTGGCCTTGCTGTTCCAATACTTTCGGAGGGTACATATAAACACTTCATGATCACCGCTTCTTCATGATCTTCTGACGTTAGTTATGTTGGTTACCTATCCTTTTCACACCAGAAGCCCCCTGTGACTGCATGATACATAAACCTAATTGCCAAATGATGGAAAAGTGTGGGGGTTTTTTTACGTACATGTTTTAAAAATCGTGGGGTCCTAAGTAACCATTTATACTGCTTATAGCAAGAAACGGCCCTGAGACCAGGTGATGTTCTTCAAATCTTCAACTGTCCGCATTCAGTGAGCCTGTGCCCACTGTAGACTCAAATTCAATTCCCAATATGGTCTTCTGCTGTTGCAGCCCATCTGCATCAATGGTTGGCATGTTGTGCTTGGTGAGATGCTTTTCTGTCCACCACGGTTGTAAAGAGTACTTATTTGAGTTACTGTAGACTTCCTAATAGCTCAAACCAGTTGACCATTCTCCTCTGACTTCTCTCACTTCTGCCAATGGAACTGCTGCTCATTGGATGGGTTTTATGTTTTGCACCATCTTGCGTTTCTTGAAATATGAAAATCCCAGGAGATCAGCTGTTCCTAAAATACTCAGAGCAGCCTATCTGGCACCAGTAACCAGAGGTTATCACTACAATCACAATTAAACCTCATTACTTAAACACTCAAGGGTGATACTAATTAATGTTGATTTAGAAAGGGAGGGTGTACTTTATCGAAATAAAAAGAATAAGAGGTCATTTTTCACTTTAGCTTGTGCTTTCCCCACTACAGTACAAGCACAATCCTGTACTGGGTTGTTAAAATCCTGAGAGTGGGTTGTTTAAAGTTTTGTCAGTTAATGCCTGTGGCATCCAAGTCATTACACTTGATAGCAAATTAAACTGGAAGCAAGTTTCTTCTTTGGGGACTGATGGTGTCTGTACAGAAAAGTAAAGTTGCAAGTAAAGTGCACACAACGCAGATGTGAAAAACTAAAATATTACCCTCTGAATCTGCTGAAATATATGATCTCTACTATGTTACTGTAATAATATTAATATATAATACTTAGACCTAAGATTAACTACATATATATTTACGGATTAATAAAATAAAACGCAAAAAACTGATGTGCTGGATCAAGTGCCATTTTATATGCTGTTGAATAATGAGGGTGAAAGCCATATTGTTAAATGAAACTAAATTTGCAGTGATTCTAGAGAAACTAGAGTCCTATTACATGTATATTTCAATGCTATCTTCTCATTAATATGGTAACTCTTACTGCATTTGACATTACATTTGAACTTTGTATAATGCAGTGTTACACTAGCTTTTGTATTCTGTCGATTTTCAGGTACATAGCAGCTCTTGAACTGTGTATATTGCAGCATTATGCTAGCTCTGCAAATTATGTACATAAGCTACATGCTTGCATATTTAAGCGTTTTATCAGTTTTGTGGTATATACAGCTATAGATTTCACATATCAGAAAGGTGGACTCTGTAAATACCAGATAATAACTTCCTGAACATCGTAGAGGTGACTGGCTTAGGTAGGGAGAAAGGGAAGATATTTTATTTTTCTTTCGATATGTTTGGAATAGGTAAGGTACTATAGAAATATTGTTTTGTTTATTATTATTGGTGTTGCTCACCCCAGTGCTAATTTACTGGCAAGCTTCATTTTCTATACTTGTCAATACAACTGCACCAAAATGAAAAATCTGGTGTCTAGTCACTTTGATTTATGCTACAAACTTTGCTTCCTATTGACACAATAAGTATGATATTAGCTTGTTTTTAGCTTAAACACAAAAGGGTTGTAACAATACTGTGTTATCAGGTGACCTACAAGCCTGATTGTCTTTAACTTCAGCTGAGAAGAGGAGAAATTACACTTAATTCATGAGCACAACTGGAGTGAAAGCAATAGAAAACATTATTAGGAAAATATTTATGTGGCTGTGTTGTGCTGCAGGACGCTTATATTCCATCAAATATTTTTTTGCCAAATGTCCAGAGTCTATGTATTACAATTGTGTTGTAAAATTCTTTTACTGTTCTTAGTATCTTTATATCAGTTACACATTTTCCTTAAGGGGCCATCGACCCTGTGTTGCTCTGTGTTTCTGGCTTTAAGCATCTACATTCTCCAAACAGTTCTGTCCAAGTGACATTTTGCCAATAGCAGATTAGTGAAAGGAGAACTCATCATTGTTGCATCCAGGTCTTTTTTTTTTGTGATGAAGGAATTAGGCCATCTAAAGCACACAAAAAGCTACAGGCGAGACTGAAAATCCCAGATGATGTTAGTGCTAGCCATTTGTGACCGGGCACAAGAGTTCTTAATTAGGCAGAAGGGTAACTAATTATTCATACCCATGATGGAGAGAGTGAGGGGTGAGCACAGAGAGGGAAAAAAGTGGGAAAATGATTTATGATCTGATAAAAGCCCTCACTGCGGCATGCCATTTTGGGGCGGGGGCGTGAGGGGGAGTGCGGCTCAGAGTGGATTGGCTGTCCCTTCAAAAGTGAAAGTGTAAATCATGGTGTTGAGAGAGACAAAGAGAAAGAGAATGAGGGAGTGTAAGAAAGAGAGACTCAGAAGAACCTTGAGCTGTTTGGTCTTTTCCTTCAGCGTTTGCTGGTAGATCTGAAGTTGTTCGGCTGCCTCTGGACCAGGCTGACGAGCTAATATGTGCTTCAGTTCCACATACAGCTTCTCCTTCTCCTACAAACAGTGAGTTCACACACACACACACACACACACACACACATTCACACAGTGTTAAATAATTTCAAGTTAATAAGATACAAATCTACATTAAACACTCCCCAGTTCCATCAGATGGATATTAAAACCCTCATTTCGGCTATGATTATTCTTCCATTAAGTATGCTCGAGAGTGTGGTCTGTGCAAACATACTCCACTAAAATGAAAACTTCAGAGGACTGCTGGTGAAGCAGACAGTCGACATGGCTTTCTAATTCAAATAATGCAAAGTAATTATTTGGTTCCAACTAGGCTACAATTTATTCTTGGTTATTTGTATACAGTAAAGATTTTTTTTTCTTTTCTGTATTTATAAGAAGCCTCATGCCAAAACACAATTAATAGATGTTCTCACATACACAAGAAACAACAAAATGTAATGTCTCTTTCTTTCTCTTTATTTCTCTGGCACTCAAACCACTAAAGACCCTAGGTTATATGATAAATATGATAAAGGTGTAGATTAACTAAAGTATTAGGTCTCTAATACATATAATTGTTGGCAAATTGGAAAATGGGCAATTATAGGAAAATAATCAACTTCTCATCATCCCGCTGTTGATTATTTTCCTATATGCTTTTTTCCCCTTACTTGCAATCTACACAGGCTAGCATAGTTAGACATGCTAATAGAAAATGTTCTGTTCCCTAGTAGAAAGTATCCTGTTTGCAACTTCTTAACTCCATTATTGAAGTAATATTTACAGTGTGGAAACTACAAACCTACAGTTCCTAGCTCATGTGGACACTGGAAATGTTAATTCAACACCGCTTTTTGTGGAGTTAGTTTGTTAATCAATACAGCTGGTTAGGTGAAACCAGGAACAATGCCAGCATAATAATATAGCAAGCTGTGAGCTAATATGGTCTAGTTTAATTCTCCTGAGGACATTTAAGTTGAATCCCAAATAGCTATGTGCTTCCCTGTATAAAGAATATATTATATGATCACTAGGGAGCATTTAGAATTACATTTACACCACACAGACAAGCACAGCATGGGAGAGAATTATACAAGAACTTTGCCACCTCAACACTAACTCATTAAAGGTACAGATATCTAAATATTAAGGATACGGCTGTTAAAACTCAAAGGTTTCAGTCCATGAAGTAAACTATTTAGAGAAAGAAAGGAAGAAACAAACAAACAAAGAAGAAAAAAGAGACAGAAGAAACAAATAAATAACAAGAATATACAACTACAATAGGGTGCCTATGCACCTTTGGTGCTTGGCCCCCAAAGAAAGGAAGGAAGGAAGGAAGGACTTTTTGGTCTGGAAGCTAGTTTGTTAGTTGTAAGATTGGCAGTATTAGTGACAGTGACTGGTGGTTGTAACTGTCTCATCACCTGACAGTGTCATTAATGTAGGAAAGTTTTGACCCTTTAATATTGACAAGCAGCTTAGCCAACCCAGAGGTCAAAAGTGGGCACTTGTCAATACTAAGGGCATTCAGACAAGCCCCTGTCATGTAACTAAGCCAAATGTGTTCTGAAAATCCCCAGCTGGAAATCAAGTGTCAAATAAACCAATTGAGGCATTATATTTCTATGAATAGACAGATTCACTGTATTTCAATACTTGTCAGTACCAAAGGGATCCCACCCCAGATCTGTATATATAATTTCAGAATACTGACAATTATTGGACTAATATGGCATATCAAAGACACTGCTTGTCATGCTTGTCAAACGTAACAGCATCAGAGTGACAGCTATTATCAGACAACCTCCATGCACTGCTGAATCATACACATATGCCTACAGCAAATTAAGCATGACCACATATAATAGTACATCGGAATGGGCTCTGGTTGTCTTGATTTAAAACAAATAGCATCCTGTGGCTATGGAAAGTGGGATGATGCAAATGGATTACATGCTTTCTTGACTTACTGGCTATGACTGAGAATTTTGAGCTTTCATCTTATGACCATGTATATTCCACCTCTCAAATCCTGTGCTTTGTCACTCTCCTTCCTTGCATACATGAACTCACACTTTCTCAACTCCATTTTTAAAAATCTGCAATAGCACACCTAATATTATCCATGTATGTAGGCATCAGCTTTAGTATTTAGGTTTGTCTTAGAAAAACATTTCAAGCCTTTAAATCAAAATGTATGTAAGATTTTAACTTTTTTTGTGTAATGGTTGATTTTCAACAACCGGTCACTGAAAGATTGATGTAGCTACTTAAGAAAAACTGACCTCTCATTAACCTGGTCTTCCATCAGTAACTGATCTTGCAGATGGACACATCAAAACACAGTAGAAAGTGGTCCTTTCACAAAAAAATGGGGGTTAAAGAGCACTTGGTGGTATGCATCAGTCATCAGTTAAAGCGCACACAATTAACTGTGAAGGACCAAAGATATCACTTCACTGAGCATCCTTTTACCCTCATCCCAGACCGTGTTTCCCTGCAATGGATGGCCAGGGTAAAGGACATAACTTAGGTGGATGTTGACACTTTATGACTTTTCCAAGTTGGTTGAGTCTACACCACAGCACAAATTGACTTTCTCATTTTCATGCACTCAGGGCAGCTCAGCCCTGCTTTCTGTACTAAAGTGAGGAGCCTGCAATGCTGAGAACCACTGACCCTGGGTTTCAGCAATATGCAAGTTTAACACCCCACCAAGCCCCACGGACAGCAAACACAAGAAATGCACATGCTATCAAGGCGGAGGTTCAGGTTAAACCTCTCTGGCTGGCACTCAAGAAGGGTAGCAACGGCTCCCAGGTGGCACAACACAAATGCCTTCAACCTTTCATCCGAAGATTGAATCCCAATGATACCACAGCCATTTATGGCCCGGAGTCCAAGAAAGCAAAACCAGCCATGTTGTGTGGGTGGGAGGGATGGCGTTACTCCCTCCCCTGTCTATCAGAAAGACATTAAACAAGTGTGGTCACATCTGAGCTCATGCTTTTCTCTGAGTGTGTTCAGCTGCCCTGTAACACAGCATGAGCAGCAGTTCAAAAAGTGGTGGTGCTCAGAGGAATGTGCTAGTCCTCACCCTCCCCGGTTGGTAGTTGTTGTGTGATTGGGGAGAACAAGCTAGAAGCTGCACATATGTGTTGTCATATACTATGGGAAGGTGTGTTGGGCTCCAAAAGAGTGTTACAGTAGATGAATGGGCTTAGACCTGCTGCACATCAATCCAGTCTTCAATAAGTCACTGATATTGCAAATAGACACATCAAACAGGAAGCTAGGTATAGTCTTTCTTAAACAATGGGTGGTTAAGAGCAGCTGGTGGTATTCATCAGTCGTACCTTGTCTCCTGCAGAGCAGAGAAGAGAGACAGGCCCTCTCAGGACCTCAGATATTACATCTGTAGGCACTCTTGCTCCCTACCATAGACCTGCTTACCTGCAATAGATGGCTAGGGTGAATAACCTGAACCTTGGTTCTTAGCACTGCACAACTTCATGTTTCCAGGTAGACAGTGTTCCAACACCACAACTTAGATTCTATGCAGTCTGGGTCACTCCAGAGCCCTGGGTTCAAGCACCTGATAGTGTACATCAGTTGTCAATTCTAAATTGTCTTGTACAGAGCAATTTATGCGGCAATGGCCTGCGAGGTCTTCCGATATTATCTAACCAGTTGGCCCTTCACCCTCACATTCACCAGGCTCTACTGCAGTGAAGGACACACACCTGTTACCAGGTGGTTCCAGGCACTGACTGGTTGGGCAAGGTGCAGATTACCCTCAACAGTACGGGGGAAAAAAACTGTAATGTCTGGCCCTTGACTGGGGTACCACTGACCCACACCAGTTCAGCACCATGGCCAGCAACCCTCCAAGCACCACAGACAGGCAAAAAACATCCTCCATCTGCCCAATGCACAATTTATAACTATTTACCTGACCTTAACACAATCAAGCTGCTCTGAGAGTTGAATCAAAAAAATTGAGAAAGGTGTCCAACTGGGTACAATTTTGGCCTTTAAATATGCACATATCCTTTCTTAATAACATACCCTGCTTGCCCAAGGGAAGTAAAAGCCAATAGCGTTTAACTTCAGTAGTAAGTTCAGTAACTCAGCAAAAAAAAGTACCTTGTACATGAAAAATATGATAAACAACTTGCTTACACAATACTTCTGAGAATTTTTCAAAAAACAATCTAACTTGTTTTTTACTTGTTACTTGCTCCAGGCTACTTGTTATCCTGTTGAGATCATAAAATTTCAAAATCAGTTAAAATCAGGACCAATATTGCAAAATAGAGTACAGACCTACCTCAGATTCCTCTCTGTGGTGAGTTATTCTCTAAAGTGAAACCCCATAAGAACTGCAGATTCCTTTTATACTCTTGCTTTATAAGTCTATTACCTTTCCCATTCTTTTCGGAAGTGATTGTAATAGGCTAGAGAACATTGGCATGTTCTGTTCACAGTTGTGTACTATAACAATAGCTTTGTATATATTTACCTTGCCAAAAATTGGTTCCACTCCACATGTTCCCTTCTATTTCACATTAAACAATATCAAGAACTATAGCTTAGCTAGCTGACATTGCTGTTGCAACTGTATTTATTTCACCTTAGAAACTTTTCACTGTTACATCTTAAGACCATGTCTTGCCCTTTCGGTATAGAAGATACTGTGATCTGTACGCTTACTCACTGAATGAATGAGACTCACCGAATATAAAGTTAACTTTATGTCTTTTGGATTTTCCTCAAAGAAATTCAAAGTTTTCTTCAAAGTCATGGCTATCACAGTGGTGCAGTGGGTAATGTTGCTGCCTCACAGCTCCATGGTCTCCAGTTCGATCATGAGCTTAGGTTACTGCTTGTGTGGAGTTTTCCATGTTCACCCTGTGTTCGTGGTTCCCTCCTCCAAAAAGCATAGCTGTAGATAGACTGTATGTGTGTGTGTGTGTGTGTGTCTGTGTGTGTGCTCCAGACCTCTACCAGGACCTTGATCAGGATAAAGCACTTAATGAAGACAAATGGATGAATAAACAAGTCAGCGAGTATAACAGCCTTGATTTGGTGGCTATTTTGGAAAGATTGCTGTCTCCATGATGAATTGGCAGTGTTACATGCCATTATGCCAAATGTGAGTTTTCACATAAAAAAATGATGAACTTCAGCTTTTATCTGATCATTGATGGCATATTCACAGTTCACATTTATTAGGAATGGATCAAACATGTCAACTTTTCAATATTAATAACAAGGAGAGTCCAATTGTCATGGATGACCATGATCAAATCATTCTTAGCTGGCATTAGGAATATACCTAGACATATGAAAATGTTTCTTGCATGTATTTTCATAAATATTGTTTATCCTGCTAGGTGTTAGATGGTATTAATTAATTTATTTGATTAATTTGTTTTATTAATGCACTGTATACGTAAAACCAAAAGAAATGATCTGAGTCAAAATGACATGCATTGCTAAGTAGTGAACAGAACCTGAGTGTTAAATAAAGCTATTCTTCTTTTGAAAGCTTTGTGAAGGAGAGATTCTCTTCGCAAAGCCTTCGCAAATCGATTCTCCGAATGACCCGACCCCACAAGTGCTTGATGAGTCATCAGCATCCAATAGGACGTGACAGATTGTTGCAGGTTGAGAATGAAAGCAGGGTGTTTACCTGGAGCAGAAGCTCTTTCTCCACTACCTCCTCGCTTTTGGTTATCAGGCGCCGCTGAAGAGAGTGAATCTTCTGGATCAGCTCAAAGGTGCTTGGGTCACTCGCCTGCAGGGAAACCATTTAGAGTGACAGAGAGAGGGAGAGTAGAGAAAGAGAGAGAATTATAGCGAAGGAATCAGAAATGAGGCAATGAGACAGAATGAAAGAGACTGAAACTCTGCCCTTAAATGTGAAGACTTTAAGCACATTTTCTATAACCTCAGTTTCTCAAGGATCTGTGAGACAAATATCTAATGTCTTTAACTATCGGGAGAGAACAGAGAACATTTATTTAGGCTATGGACCACTAATGGCTAGGTGTTTGTATGTCTCATCTCTATTTATGATCAAGAATCTGATGAAACGATATGATACATTGCAGTGTGATGCAATTTATGTAATTTAGTAATAAAGTTTTAGCTATAATTCCTGCCTGGGCCACACCGTAAGATTTAATGGCTATCATTTAGTCATCTACAGTAAATGAATAAATAAATAAAATATAAATAAATATATAAATTGCAGAAGAAGACAGGGTCAGTGGGACTTGTATATCTTGTAGCTCAAGCTAGGAGTATTATAGCATGACTATTATTCAGATAAAAGACAGACTAGGTGCCATGCTTGTGACTTTTCCATAATTACTTATAAATTACACTCAAGTATTTAGCTATCAAGGTTGTAATTAAATTCTAAAAAGCTCTAAATTGAGTTCTATCCTATGAGACACAGTCTGCATCCACCCCTCCCCAAATAACAATGAGTTGTAAATACTATTAATTATGTTTTCACCTAAGAACTTCTGCTGCAATCATAAAGACTCAGGACCCTTATTCGTCCTTTCAGCATATTTGTAGTGATTGTACACAGTACTGATTATCTTTACAGAATACAGTAGAAAAGTAATGATTTATAATCCTACTATCCAGTGTAACCTGAAGAAGAGGAGTTCCCTTTTGAGTCTGGTTCCGCTCAAGGTTTCTTCCTCATGTCATCTCAGGGAATTGAATTTTCCATTTGAAATCAACTGAACCATTACAGATTAGATAATATAGACTATACTCCCACAACAGGATAATCTGGAAAAAAAGAATTTCAAGACCTGGCCTGAAATTGGGAAAAGGGAGGATCGAATCTGCCCCCATGTTAGTCATTTATCCGGTATTGTGAGCCAGGCAATCAAGGAGTGGGAGGTCATGCCCCCTTCACTGGGACTGAGAGGTACAGAAAAGGTTTGTATGGGGAGAGAAAAAAGGAGAGAGAAATGGGTAAAATGTGATAGGAGATGTATTTGTTTACTTTCTATCAGTAGTATAATATTACTGTTGTCTTGACCAATACAAAGACACCTGTATCGATTTACTTGTGATTGCCTCCCGATTCACTCACGATTGCCTCCCTATCGTAAGTATGGAAACTGGTTCAGTGATCTGAGTCAGTGAATTGTTACACCCATAATCCGTAGAGTTATGTACTATATGGACAGGATAAGATTTCCTGACATATGTCTGTTAAGTAATGGCACTTGTAGAGTTTGTGGAAGAGCAAGGGGCCTTAGTAGTTCACATGGCCATAACATGCATTTAGGCTTTGTCTGTGCTAGGAATTCAATAAACCTAAATCCACCAAAAGTGTTGTTTCTCTGACAAGAATTTTTAAATGTCATCTATATTTTATGGTTATTATTTCATTTTGGTTTTAGCAAGAGATGATAGAAAAGACTGTTAACTAAAGTCTCTCCATACTGAAAAAAGGGAGAAGACTTTTCCCAGAGGATATAATGGAATCTTTAGGAACATGTTAGCTCAGACAGGATATTATTACCTGTGGTGATTTTATAGATGGTAAAATATGGTGTAATCTCGGGCCATAAAAATTTGTGACGTGATGGATTCAGGTTGGGCTACAACCCCAGAGATTCTCTAGTAATAATTCCATGTTCCCACCTCCCCATATCAAAGTAGTCCAATCCGAATAGGGCTTTATACCCCTATACAGTACGTACTTCCAGTCTTCTCCAACGATGGACATTCATGGGATTTTCAAGTTCTTCTTGCAAGCTCTGACACCTTGCTCGCTCCTTAAGCAGATCCCTTTGCATGTGGTACACCTCCCGCCTATGGACAAAACATCACAACTTAGCAAAGGTCCACACAGCACAAATATCATTGCTAAATGGTGCAGCAAACATCACACTGATCACTGTACCAGTTAAGGTCATCATAACAATACTGCCATACAATACATCAAACAAAACAATACACTATAACTGGGCCCTGATCAGTCCACGAGAGGGAAAAGCTAAGAGAGCTATAATATTTGCATGAATCTGATAGCACTTGAAACCTCACAATCATCCAAGCGTGCTCTCTGCAGCACCCACACATACATACACACAAACTGGTGGAGCTTGATGTGAATGCAGTGTCGGTCAGCATGCGCCTTTGACCTGCTACAGTGGTAATTCACTCTGCAAATAAACAACTTGAAAGCTCATCTGCCAACTTATTAGCATCAGTGGCTTTGGTAATAGCTAAAACAGCATAGAACTACTTTTCATCATCAGGAAAATGCCTCTGAGGCCAAAAAGGAGAAATAAACTCCCTACTTGGTGAAAAGAAGTCTATTTAGTTTTCATAAGAAGATGATGAGAGAATTTGTCGTATCAAGGTTGGATAAAGAGAGAGAAGAAGCATATTTAGTATATAAACTTGACTGTAATGCCATCTTAAAAGAACATACACTATAAATCCTAAATGATATTGCTCTGACACAGCCAATACACACAAAAATGGCCTTCATACTGAGCTATTAAACCCATTGTCCTCCTCCCATCCTGTTTTATTAAAGCACATAAATACTCAACCTCCACTAGACATATCAAGTACACCAAGCATCAGAAAGCCATATGCTAACCAATTGAGTGGCAAAAATATGTGTTACTCCCCACTGAAACATTACATATGGAGGAGTTTCCACCAAAAGTCTAGGAGAGAATGATGATGATAATGCATAGCTCATTACCTGAGCGCATCTCGGTTTGAATTTATGGGGACGTTCGAGGTTAGCATGATAAATCAGTCAGTGGAGACATTTCCAATGGATAAAAAATGCTATTAGCAGAGTCTTTATACAGGCATCATTTATCTAGAACAGTAAGTAAATGGGGGAGGATTTTTTTAGAGAACACTGTTGTTGAGTTCAACCAAAAATTGCCTAGCATATAAATTAGATGAGTAAGGCAGAGACACTATCCGTGTCTGTGTAGTGCTCCAAATATCCATATCTGTATCTGTATTCTGAGTTAAACCTGAAGTAGATGTGGCCTAAACAGGAAGGATTTTTTTTTCTTTAAATTAAGTATGAACCCTACCACTCTGCTCCTTGAAACACTGAAAATGAAACTAATATACTAACAAACAAACAAACAAATAAATAAATAAAAGGTAGAAAGATCAGCACTGTCAGCACAGTCTGTGAATACTGGTTCAGTTCCTCAAACTCAGCTACATCACTCGAGTTCATAATTGGTCTCACCTAGAGATGTGTGCTTATTATTATTTTTTTCATTTCACCTCTCTGCAATATTTTCGAATGAATTTGATTGGGTCTATTTCCCAAATTATAAACAAACCAGTAGCTTAATTTAAACCATGATGATCCTGACCAGGCAGTAAATGCATGACACACTTTGTTCTGCGAGTTTCATATTTGATTTCTCACACACACCTGTATGAAAGTAAAAACTGTGTGACTTTTTTATTGCACACCGTTAGTCTCAACCAGATGTCCTGTGAACCTTTATGGCAAGCTTTCTTTAAAAAAAAAAAAATGCATCGTATAGTGCAGCCTCCTGTTCATATCTGTATTTGTTATTCTCTCCAGGGAAGGCTTCACCAGATCTTAATTGCAGAGTTGCAGATATTTTTGAAACCATTGTGTTTGAAGAAAAATGAAAAATATTTTATATGCAGTGTGTTAGAATAAACCCATATAGCCTCCATATATGAGCTCTAAATAATGGGGGAAAATAACAGTTTTTTGCTGTTACAGGAAAGAGATACTGTTACCACCAGGAAGTTGATTATTTTCCAATAACAGCAGGTCCCGAAATGTTTAGTCCTCTTTAGCTTTAGATTATGTTAAGAGTCTGCCATACAAATCACTGTGAATGAGCTGTAACTACAGGATTGATAATGTATTTGATCAAGCGCATTATAAACTTATCATATATGCTACACCTTTTGCTCTGAGGCAGAAGTGCCTGATATTAAACAAGGATTGAATTCAGGAAGAACACAGTGGCCTATAGCCAGGGTTTCTTTGTTCATTGTGGTTTGAACTTCATAGATGAATATCACAAACTGGAGCAGTTAGAAGGAAAAATGACCTGAGGAGGTTTGATGATGAATCGGAGACTCAAGTTTGCTTTGATAGAAAGAAGTATCCTTGTGCAACTGATACAATATTCAACCCGCCTTTCACGCACACACAACTTTATTTTTTGCACTCTGCTATCTTATTGTATATATGGTTATCTGTGAATGTTTGTCTTTTACCACTACTGCAATGCTACAATTTCCCTCAGAATCAATAAAGTGTCTATCTATCCATCCATCCATCCATCCATCCAAGGCTGGCTAACCCTAGTGTCAATCAAATGCTAGAGCACATTCCTTCTAACAACATTTCTGTTTTTGTGTTCATGCTTAAATGAGTGGCAAGAGACTGTTTGTACTTTTATAATGCACTTTTTTAAACAATGAACAACCTCTAGCTTTAAAAATCACAAGATTTAAAAACCAGTTGTTATAGGTTACTGGTAACATAACTAAAGCATAATGTTCTCTATCCATAACATATAACTATGCTATAGATACCCATAACTCAGTGCAACATTGTATTCTAAGAATTTTCCTTAGTGTGTAAAGTGCTATTTTGGTAACTTAGCCTATTAGTTGTCACATTATTAGCTAGCTACTGTTAGCTACTGGTCCATAACAACTCAACAAGGTTTTTTTTTTTTTTTTATCTAAACTCAATGCTTCACAAGGTGTTTTTTTTTTTTACTCCTAATGAAATTCTAATAAAACCTTTTTTGAGCAACTTGGGATATATGCTAAGGCAAGGATTCCCAAACTTTTTAGTCAATTGATCACAAATTGACATTATGTTCTGTGAGGTTTCTGCAACCTCAAGCCCTGACCACCCTCCATTTTTTTTTTATTCCAGATATATCATTTATAACTTCATACTCATATTCAATAAATGTTTTAGCATATTCCTGTACTAGTTTTTTTTTCTTCTGTTGTTCCACTGAGTCAGAGTCACTCGATATTGTCTTGGAACTAGTCTTTGTCTATTTTTATTGCTGAACTCCTACGCTAGTGCAGAGTGTCAGGATTAAGATATGAATCCCAGGAACATTTCAATATAGTCGCACACAAAATACATCTTCATATTTAAACTAATATCATAGAGTGATATTCATAATATTAATTTGTAAACTAAATGAATAAATAGAGGAATTTTTTTCTCTCATGACTACATTGATAAACACAAAGGGTCCTGACCCCTAGCTTCTAGTCCCCTAGAAGAGTTCTTGACTAACTTTATGGTATATTTCATGAATATTGTAAATATTCTTGTAAATGAAAAGGAATTACACAACTAACTAACTTAAAAGTAGCATTCAAATCATCAAAAGCTTCACAATATATATGAACCCTGTCCCAAATGTGCCAACTTTGGTCAGTTTATCAGCATTATTGACAAGTGTGATATGAAATATAATCAATAAAGCATTCTATTGCAATAATAATTGGAATATGGTTTATATGCAAATTATTGTAATTATTATATACTATACCCCTCTCACTATTATTATTTCTCACTATTAAAGTAAATAAGATATAAAAAATTATTTTAATATTTAAAAAAAAATCATTTTACATATACCTTGAAAAATAAAATATAATAAATAGTCTAGGACAAGACATTGCACTGAAAAAAACCACACAAATAAATAAATAAAAAAGATCAAACAAAAAAAAATAAAAATACCTTAACAAATAGAAACCTCGAACTTTACCTATCACACATGAATTGGCTTAGAACCTACAACACCGGGTGAAAGTACAACCCTTGTGTTCACTGGAATAAGTATATGCCACACTCTTCTCTACAACAGGTTGGAAAAATGTGACTGGCTCACAAGAGGACTGGCTTTTTGTTTTGCTCTTGTTTTGTTGGCTATGAAGATAATTTATGCATTTTAATTGCAATGTTGGCAAAGTGCTTATTTTTCAACCATCAACACTGCTGTGTCACTGCTGAGGCGAAAACCTACTAAATACATCACTGCCTCCTAACTGAAAAGAATTCATCCATCTTTCCTTGTCAGTGTCATTACTCCTTTTGATATTATAAATAAATCAGGGTAGGTGAGGGCTGGGGAGTTTGGAAGTGTATTCCATTCATATTTCTGGTATTTCAGCTTTCATTTTCTATCCCCTTTTAGATCTGTCATTTCTTTTCTTTCACTAGGTGTTCGCCTTGAAATGCAGAGACGAAGCAATGTGAGGAGAAAGAGTGACTGACGAAGAAGTATGGTCAGATTGATTCATTGAGAATGGCAGGGTTCATATGACTTCCTTAACCCTCCCATTATCTTTGGGGTCAATTTGACCCCATTCAATGTTTAATGTCTCTAAATACATGGTTGACATCTTTTTTTTTTTTTTGCTTCTTATTTAATGACTTTTCCTAATTTAATGGGGACAACAGGGAAAACATAAAATTAACATGATGATATGTTTTCAATTTCCTGTACACATTTTGTAGCATCAGTGTTCCTTGGGGTCAATTTGACCCCAGGCTGTTTTAGCTGTATAAAACCTATAAGAAATATCAAAATTTTACACACATTTGTTTTAGATGATATTGAGGGTCACTATAACATACAATTTTATAATATTCAAAAAACTTTGTTCTGCTTTAGGGCCCTAATCTAACATAACCATACTTGTAGTATTGCGAGAACCACTCATAGTTCACATGACAATGGGAAGGGGTAAACGCAGTCCTCATGAGGACACTGATAGTTCACCCAACATAGGGGAGGAGCAAACATATAAAAGCTTACACAGAAGCCATCTTGGTGCTCTGTGGGCTCTCTTTTTATGAAAAAAAAAAAAAAGATTGAAAGTGAATTGAAAATGACCTTTTAGCAAAGGTTTTCTGTCAATGACGTTTTGTCACAGTTCTCTGACAGTGTAAGTGACATGGGGGAGAATGTGTCTGAGACAGAGGATAATGTTGAGGAGGACCTTGATTATGAGGCAACCTCCTCTGATGAGACTGATACTCTTAGTGTTGACCCTCCTGTTGCTTCTCAACCACCAGCAGACACATTACCTTCCAAAAATGAAAAGTTATTATGGTCCCTCTCCCCACTTGAATGGCAGGGTAGACTTACTGCTGCTAATGTCATCAAAATGGTCCCAGCCCCACCAGATACGCTGAGGGTGGTATTAGACATGGCTGAAGGACTGAAGGGTCATAAAATTAAATGTGATAATTTTTCACATTGTACACCCTGGGTGAGGAACTGCTGAAAAGGAGGGTTACCATGTACAAGACAATGAGAAAAAACAAGCTGGAGCTTCCCTCTGAGCTTCTTGCAATGAAGAACAAGAAGGTAACATCTTCAATGTTTCACTGCCTTCACTGACGGAGCCACTGTCATCTCCTATTGCCCCAAGAAAGGGAAAATGTCCTGCTGATGAGCACCATGAACAAAATGCTGTCCTGAGCACCAGAGAAGACAAGAAATCATCAATGGTCTTGGACTACAATGACTACCCCTTCTGTTTTACAAATACAATCATTCTAAATGTTTGAAATTGTGTTTGTTTTTCCTGGGGTCAAATTGACCCCCAACATAATACGTGTTACAATCCTTGATAACAGAAATTGTTCTTCTTTCCAAATGTTATAAATAACAAAAATCTATACTTAGAAATGATATAAAGCCTTGAAATAACCAAAAAGATCTTTTTTCCCAATTGTAGGTCAATTAGTGAAATTTTATGGTTAGTCGCGCAATCGGTATTCTGGGTGTATATAGTGGGGGGAGGGGGGTTGGGTGGAGGTCTATATTTTATTTAAAGGGCCATTTAGGTAGTCAACAAATAAACATAAAGTACTTGACACATAAACTTGGGTAAAAATCATATTCTGGAGGTTTAAATTGCTGGGGTCAAATTGACCCCAAGGATAAAAGTAATTTTGAGGATAATAGGAGGGTTAAACTTAAATCAACACCTTTACAAAGTGCAAAGTGTACCTACTCTCACACACAAATACACAGAATCAATAAAGCGGCATAGAACTTGAAGTAAGTGTGTGTGTGTGTGTGTGTGTGTGTGTGTGTGTGTGTGTGTGTGTGTGTGTGTGTGTGCGTATGTGCGTGTGTGGGTGCGCGTGTTTTTTTGGGTTTTTTTGCCCTGACCTCTTTCAACAAAAGCAGCAAGAAAAGCAAAGAGGGAAAAATATGTTTGAGCATATTGCAGAAACATCAATTAGAACCATTCCATTATGCCATTTAGCAGACTCCCTTACCCAAAACAGCTTACCATTAAGTGCATATAAAAACAATTGAATTCAGAGCAATCAAATCTGAGCAAAATACTGGGAAACACATTTGCTGAACCCTCTCCTACTCAGCTTTCTTAATTGAAATAGCATCGAGCACTCACTCTGAAGACATCAGAGTTTGGAAGATTTTAGAGAAAGCTATGTGTGTGTGTTGGTGGGGGGGGCATGCTGGCCAGAGACAGTTATTGTCAGTATGAGTTTCTTTGACACATGATTTTACAAAACACCTTTGGAAAGCTAGTTAATGGAAGTCACGGATCTTCCATCTTTATGTCTTTCCAATCTTCAGCTGTCCAGTTTCCCGTGAGCCTGTACCCACTGTAGCCTCAGATTCCTATTCTAATATGGCCTTCTGTTGTTGTAGCCTATCCACCTCAAGGTCCAATGTGCTGTGTGTTCTGAGATGCTTTTCTGATTACCATGGTTGTAAAGAGTGGTTATTTGAGTTCCTGGCAGCTCAAACAAGTCTGGCATCTTGCATCAGTTTCTGCCTGCAGAGCTGCTGCTCACTGGAGTTGTTTTGTTTTTTCACACCATTCTGTGTAAAATCGAGAGACTGTTGAGCATCACAGGAGATCGTCAGTTTCTGAAATACTCAGTTCATGACTCATTCCATGGTCAGGGCTGGGTCAGGGTCAGTTGGGTTTTATAAAATTTATTCTATTCCCCACTATGCTTTCAAAATTGAAGACCTTCCAAATAAGTGCACTAGAAAGTGAACAATGTGAGGTCTTAGGTACACACACTGTATGTATTCTGTTTTTTTTTTTTACTTTTTGTTTCTGATCATTGATATTCTGCAATACCCTTGACTGATTCTTTCCCAGACTTGCTATGGATTATGACTATGATTTTGGAAATGCCACAAAGAAAAAAAAAAAGAAAAATGGCACTTACATATTACCGCCTTGGGCAATGGCACTTACAACAACTACACCTACTCACTTTAAACTCACTTGTCACCCATTTAGGTTTCAAAGTCAGTCACAGATGTTTGAACTTTATGCTGAGTCGATAAGGGCACCCAGTGGAGCAATGGAGTAAAACTTTTGGTATTTTTGTTGGTTATAAGGAAAAAAAAAATTAGTTTGCTGAAGCTGTGTTTTGAATAAGCAGAAGTAGATTGATGGTCAACTGTCATATGCATCTTAACACCAATCAATAACCAATTAAATCCAAACACACACCGGTATCCACAGGTCTGGGTTACTGCACATTCTCTGCAAGCAGATTTTAGCACCGAGATCTGGCCTTAAGAAATTTGGCATATATGTAATTATATGCTGTTGGGACCAAGATTAAGGTATATAATATGTAATAAAAAATATTCACAGATGAAGGAGGTGATTTCCACTCAAAATATATGACGATTTTTATTGCCTATGAAGAGCTAATATGAGGTAATATAAGAAACCACAAAAATGCTAACTGAGAAGAGAACATTAGCATAGTGGAAGAATGGCAAAGCCACTGAGGAAATGAGTGGAGCTTTTCAGGAAATATGAACCATTTTATAGATAAGAAGCAAAGCAATTAAATACACTATTCAAGATATAAAAATAGACTGCAAAAGATGGAGTTGATAGCAATACCTGATTATATACTGTATTAAGTAAAGTAAAAGATATGTGGCTTTGAGAGTAAAAGAGCCAGGCTACTTGAGATAGTAGATTAGGCAGCTGTTTAAAATGTTCCATTTGGACAACTGAGTAAGTAGTCGGCACTTGTTGAAAAATGAATCCCATCATCAGTTCAACTCAATTCAATTTTATTTGTATAGCACTTTTAACAACAGACCAAGCAACAGTCGCAAGGAAAAACTCCCTGAGACGACATGAGGAAGAAACCTTGAAAGGAACCAGATTTAAAAGGGAACCCCTCTCCTTATGGAGGTCACCGCATAGTGGGATTATAAATGATTACAGCATACAATTGTAGATGAGTAAAGGCTAACACGTTCAGATTAAGCAGACGTTCAGCCCTGAGACAGTTTTTAGAAGGTACCACTTTACAGTATCCAGGTAAAATTATCCACTGAAGCCAGGCTGAGGCTCATCAACCAAAAGTGAGAGATTCTGCAGCTTGAATAACTTTATTAAGTCATGATTTATTGAAAAAGATGGAAAAAGAGAAAAACCCAAAAGGAGGTAGAGTAATTTTAAACTATATATTTATATAATAAAGGTTTGTATGCAAAAATTGGACATCCTGCCTCTGTTCTGACTAATTCTACTCAAAGATTTTTAACCTACACTGCTTAAACTGCTATACATGTGGGAACACTTGGGAAGCTGTAGTGTTCACAAATCCCACAGAGGTTACATGAAACAACAACGATCTTGGTTTTTTTTTCTACATCCATATTTTTAAGTTTTCCAAAGCAGCATGGATTTGAATTATGAAAATGCCCTGAGTTCTCCCTTAAAGGAACTAGTTTGTTGGTCTCTTTTCATTTTTTTTAACGGTTTCCTAACTACTTACAATGCCGATCTAATACTGGTGCCAGTGGGAACTAGTTAAAGATGCCTAAAGATAGTGATGCAGCAGCACTTTAGTCCTTTAGTCTGTCCGGCACTCTTTACACTCTGCTCAAATTGATAAGATTACAAAGCTACAATTTTTATGCTAATACGCCATCAATGCCATTGTACTCATCTTGTAGATCGCTAACTAACCGATAAAAGTCTCTGCTGTAACTCTGTGCAGCTGTGTTATATGGGTGCATTGCATTCTGGAACTTTGAGTCCAACGTTTGCTTTCTCCATTACTTCTGCCTTGGATTAACCATGAATATAACATTGAACATTGTTGGAAAATGATGAAAATAGAAGCTCATTCTCTTGATTTAGGAGCTAACAGCAAAATCTGTTGAGATCACTGACATGTTTTCTCCTATTAAACTCCATTATAACTAGCAATGTCCCCCTGTGATGGCATCACAGAACTTCTCACAGGAATAATGAAAATACAGCACCAACTGACAAATTAGGACCAGAATCACTAAAAACATCACAAATATTCTAATATGAATATTTTTTATGTGTTTAAAGGAAAGCTCCACCATGAAAGACCTCCCTGGCATCCAGAGCAGACCACCAGGTAAAGTTTAGCTAACGCATATTGCATATGAGTAAAATTGAGCAATTGCTGGGGATCCATCTGGCCACCTGCAGAATGTGAGGCAGCCCCAGAGTAAGTAGCTTGGCACCTAATGAGCCAGGAACTGGGAGTAACATATGGTGTGTTTTGTATGGTTCACCTAGCCCAACTAGTAGTGGAAGAGAAACTGGGGAAGGGATAGAGAGATGAGAAGATGTGGTGATTAAAATGGGAAAGTGATGAAAAAATAAGATTGGTATACATACTGTATGGGAAGTCACAGTCATGGGAAAAAGAAAGTACACCCTCCTTCAACTCTATGTTTTTATTTATCAGGGCCTAAATAACTTCTATAAACAAACAACCTCAGGTGACAACAACAACAAAAAAAATTCCCATGACTGTATATATATATATATATATATATATATATATATATATATATATATATATATATACACACAGCACCATAAATATTGTGACATCGACAC
>CM075028.1:9230697-9263787 GCA_037576675.1 Pangasius sanitwongsei
CAATGGCCAAGTCAGTCGCCTGATCTCAACCCAATAGAGCTGCTTTTCACTTACTGAAGACAAGACTGAAGGCAGAAGGTGTCCTTGTCTGATGAATCACGTTTTCTTTTACATCATGTAGACAGCTGGGTGCCTGTGTGTCGCTTACTTGGGGAAGAGATGGCACCAGGATGCACTATGGGAAGAAGGCAAGCAGGCAGAGGCAGTTTGATGCTCTGGACAATGTTCTGCTGCAAAACCTTTGGTCCTGGCATTCATGTTAATGTTACTTAGACACATACCACCTACCTAAACATTGCTGCAGACCAATTACACCCCTTCATGGCAACGGTATTCCCTAATGGCAGTGGCCTCTTTCAGGGTGTAGACTTGGCCTCCAATTTCCCCAGATCTCAATCCGATCAAGCATCTGTGGGATGTATGATCTACGGAGGCCCCACCATGCAACTTACAGGACCTAAGGGACCTGCTGCTAACGTCTTGGTGCCAGACACCACAGCGCACCTTTAGGGCTTGTAGAGTCCATGCCTCGCTGGGTCAGAGCTGTTTTGGCAGGTGGTTTTACTGTTATGGCTGATCGGTATACACACACACACACACACACACATATATATATATATATATATATATATATATATAAAATGGTATGTGTCAAAGTAACATTTATTATATTTGCCACTATTTTTGCCATATCATTGTGTAAGTGTAATGATAAAAGAGAAGAGATCGGCAGGGGGTGGACATGGAGGAAAAACGCAGTGTGTCATTTTAAGGCTGGCAGACATGCACTGGGGTAAGATTGGCAGGATAATGCTTGTTATTCACAGACATTTATTTATTTATTAATTAATTAAGAGCACAAACAGTATAAGAATATACTGAACGACATTAATTCAACCATGTTTTTCACGCCCAGTGAGCCAATTTTTCAAATGCAACAAGCTTCTCATTAAAGATAGACATGCATTTAAAATCACTCCTACACATGGGTGTATGAGGACATGCATATCATGCACATGGATGGACATCAAAGAGTGAGGACATGTAGCTAATGTTTTATACAACATGCTCTTAAATATATCCCTCCAATTTTACTCAGCAGAGTGAATGATGTGGGCCAGCAGGATGAAGGAGATGAAATGACATATCACCTATAATGAGATGTGGATTACTGTAACACAGAGTATCAGAAAACTTCGGGAAAAGAGAAGCTAAACTTTTCATAGAAAGTCATAGTAAATCCCCAGGCATAATTGCTTCATGTAGAAGTATTTACATGTAGAAGTATTTTTGCTTCTTAAAATACTGTATAAACACTACAGCTATTACATTCTTCTTTAGGCTGTGCTTAAATTAGATATTTTCCTTAATTATACAACAATCTTATGTGAGACAGCCACAAGATAGTAAAAATACAGATGGTTTTATATATCTTTCAACAGTTTAAACGTGATCAGTGTAATGTCATTCCTTAAATAAAGACAACCAAGATGGGGGGGTAGAAAGTAAACTGATTCACTGGCTGAATTCAAACACAAGCTTAACTGCGTTGCTTAAACAACAGTCACATGGTATTAAATCTTATAGGAGTCAGACCGAAATAAATTGACAACTTTCATTTTATTTCTTTAAAGGAAAAACTCACGTTAATCTTTAAAGGAAAAACTTACATGCGCCAATGATATATCTGTATATATCTGTATATCCGATCAATCAACCTTAATTTTCTAGCTACAAATTTGTGATTTGAATTCTTAATAAAAGGCTCAGGCTTACATCCAACTGCTTCCTATTCATAACAGCAGTACAGTAGCTAAACAATTAAAAAAATACTAGCTAGCTAGTTGTCGGGCAGGGTGTTGGGGTTAAGGGTTTGCAAAGAATTGCATTTAAAAAAAATTCTATTTACCCTCTTTGGTCTTACCCTCTTACTGAAGTGAGGACATGCTTGTTAATAAAAGTTGATGACAAAAACATAATGTTTAAAGATGAATGGGTAGAGAAGTATGCGTTTATTTACCTCAAGTTTAAAACAGTTGTCTCGTCTGTTCAGAGACCATGACACTAGTTAAAAGTGGCAACTACTTCAAATTGATGTGTTTTATTTATAGCCATGAACTAATCACTAATGGTTAAGCATTAAACGTAACTGTTGTCATCTTTCAGTCATGTTAGTTTACTTATCAGTACCCTTGTAAGCAAGGAATTTAATGTAGCTGGACCTTTAGAAATTTTAGCTGAATACCCCTGCTTTAGTATGTTAGAAAAACAAAAGCCAAGGCTGCCACTTTACTGTTCCATAAATACCCACTGTGACTCTAAAAAAAAAAAAAGAAAAAACATGACAGTGCAACTTTAGGTTAAAAAAAAATCTGCACTGAGCTCTGAACACAAACACTAAACTGCTTTTCGGTCTATTGGACAAGCTGGCCAAACTTAAAATGGCTTGAAACTGGCAACCCATGCAGAACAGCAAAGTTGCCAGTGTGAAACATCTAACAGGCTCACTGTGTTCATAAAAACTCTGCGCTGGTCTTGGATCAGATTCCTCCCTATTTCTTGGAGAGTCAGAACCAACCAGGTCAGCAGTTCGTTTACAAGCTATGCTGCAGTAGGGAAGGCACACCATGCTGAGAGTAGAAGCACAAAAAGCTTGCTCCAGTGATTTATCATCAGGCTCTGTCAAGTTTAAAAGATCCGAGCGCAAGCGTACATGTTCATGGTCTCTCTATCAATCCTAGCTTTAGTGCATGCTTCATTCAATAACATTCATTGACCCTACTGTGGTATATTCAGAATAACACCTCGCTCACACACACCTTAGCTATTATACATCTGTTTACACTTTAAATGGTTTTTTGCAGAATACAGCAGCTCACTATTAGCAGTATGTGCTAACAGATGCAAGATTATGCAGTGCTCAGGAAGATGCAAAGGATCATTAAAACATGCTGAATAAAACTTTAAGGCTATATTCCGAAACCAGATGGAGAAGGAATCTGCATTAAAAATCTCAGCATAAGAGTTAGGTATAGTAGGTTCAACTATTTATATGCAAAGAATAGTATTCAAAACAACAATAAAGGGAAAAAAAACCCAGACACCCTCTGAGGATTATTAAACCTTGCAGAATGCAGCTTTAAGTTTGTACTCTGTATGCACAGGAAACAAATCTGGACCAACATGCATTAAGAGCAAGAGTGCTGATTCAGAGCTGGCTTGCTTTTGTTCATATAATGGCAAACAGTGTAATAAAAATAAAAAAATGATCCCAGGTCAGCACTGTGGACTCAAGCCCAGTGGAAAAGGGTCTGTTTGTAACACCGTGGTCACACACTTGCACATTTGCAACTATTTACACAACAGATATGAACGTTAAGGTTAGGAATGGGTGTGTGGTTAACCTTTATACATTTGCCTACAACTTTATACTCATAAAGTTGAACAGAATACAACCATATTTGATATTTTGTTAGAGTTTGTATTAACTTTTTATGAGATCTGGTTTTGTAGTCCATAGAACATTTTTGACTGCACTTGAAGAGTTTGTAGAGATATCCTGTCGTTAGCTTATTTTAGCTAGCCAGCTAGATAGCAGTGAAGACTTAAAAATCCTCTAAGAAATCCTGTTAGCTAGTTGACTAGCAATAGCAGTGAAAATGATAAAGATTTATTCATTAAAACATCCTCTCAGATGGCTAACTGGCTAGTGTTAGCAGTGAACATTTATGAATATTTAAAAATATGACTTGAAAATCTCCCCAGAAATCTCATGTTAGCTATATTAGGGTTAGCAGTAAATGAAGATTATGAACATTTATGTATATGACTGAAAGATCCTGTCAGAAATCCTGTTAGCTAGCTGACTAAACATCCTCTCAGATATCCTGTCAATTATCTTATGATAGCTAACTGACTAGTGTTAGCAGTAAAGAACATTTATGAACGTCTATGAACACAACAGGATTGCTCAGGAGACTTTATGTTAGATATACTGGTGTTAGCAGCGAAGATTGTGAATTTTTATGAATATGACTTTAAAAAAAATCTTTTAAAAATTCTGTCTATCAGGCGTAGTTTACTGAGAGACTGTGAGATAGCTTGATAATGTTTGGCATTGAAGATTAGGAACGTTTATGAGCATGACTAAAAATCCTGTCAGAAGTCCTGTTAGCTAGCTGACTAGCATCAACAATGAGAATTATAAACATTTACTAATTTGACTTAAACATTCTCTCAGATATTCTGTCAATTATGTTAGCTAGCTAGCTAGCAGTGAAGATTTTCAATATGACTTTAAAATTCCCTCAGAAATCCTGCCTCATTATTTTATTCCTTGGGGCGAAAAAGTATATTTATGTAGTGCTGAAATAGTTACATAGTTAAGGTGTGTGACTGTGGCACTTTTTTACACTAATTTGTACCAAATCACCATTAATTTACACATTATATATACTAAGTATATGACTCATATGTTATTATGGCCACCATTATGATATAATTTAAGTATTATTCTGTGCCACCAACATGAACCCCAGAATACATTAAAATGTGTTTCAATCATTTTTGTAATGCTATCCATGTGCTCTTCAATTATCCAATTAGTATATCAAGTTCTACATTCCCAGTACATAACTACTATATTTACTATTATAATCAAGCATATTTGTACAACCCTTCATGTGATCTTAGCTATTATCATATTAAAATATATTATTTTTTCATGGGATGTTAGGTAGCTGGCCTACAAAATCTGTGAAAGTATACATGTACTTATATGAATGCTAATGACTTCTTTTTTCCTACATGAAGATTTCTATATAAGACCAAAAGAGACCACATTCTCATATATGGTCTTAAAGATTCTAGCTAGCTATTTATGTTTTAACCACATATGACCTTAAAGAGATGCTGGCCTAGTGGACTTGGATACAGTGTATGCATATGCATACAGTATCTGTGTGCATTTTAAATACAAAAACAAGGAATATCTTTAGTAGAAATATATTCTGATACATTGCCACCTCAGTCAATTTATAATCTAATTATAAAACTTTTTAATGAGGTGCAGCAGACATTAACAACATGGCTTCATTCAAACTCATAACCATCTCCATAACTCAATTTGTACGAGAACTTACACAGATTAAGGTTAGCCTTAAGTGCGTGGTTTGCCTTTTCTTACAACTTAATTTGTAAGTCCGAGCACATCAACTTTACTTATTCAAATTCATGTTTTGTTTTGTTTTTTCATGTGATCAGGTTGAACGCTATATCATGAAAATGAATTGCAAAGTGCTGTCAGAAACACTGACTTTGCTAATCATGTAGGTATAGAACTTGTTTTACACTATTTGCCATTTGATTAAGGATGAATATAGGTTTAACATACTCTGTTTGATTTATACCCACAGAAATATATATGGAAAGTGGGATATGACTAGATGTCTCACATAGTCAAACTTACTGTATATCATTTAGCACATTTTCCATATTCTCCTCAGGAACATCATTCGCTGATTGCCCCGTCTGGGTTACAATAAGCCATATATTCGGGTAATCCTGTCATTAGCAAGAGAATATTAGTCTTTACTTTGTGATTATGTGCTCTCTCTCTCTCTCCCTCGAAGTGGAAAAATCTCAGAAAATCTTTTCTAGCTGAATTAATGACATGATGTAAAATCAAGAGGACCGCCTGGAAATATTAGTGCATAATTCAGACTCATAGGATTTTGCCACTCAGCAATCTGGCAAAAGAGTGTGTGAGAGAGAGAGAGAGAGAGAGAGAGAGAGACAGCAAAATGGACAGCAAGCAAAGCCCAGTGCTCATATTACTTAAATAACCATGGGGAATATGACACAGCATGCATTACAGTTTGGCATTACCAAGGCAGGCAACAAATTACTTTTTTATTTTATTCACCCCTTCTTCCTGTATCTTTCCCCAAAACATAACAATACAGAGAAATCTCCTCTGTTGGCCAGAGACAAGGCCTCTTTTATCCCTTTTTTATTTTCATACAATGAAAACCAAAACCAAAACCATTTAGAATCTGTGCAATGCATTTAGAAATATTTCTCATTTTTACTCAAAACCTGTTTCTTTAGCATTCTTTAAAAGGGTTTTCAAAATCAGTTATCTGAAATGTTCAAAGAGGAGCAATATTTAAAAGTATTTTCCCCAACAGAAAAGCCTTATTTGTATGGATTTTTTCCCAAAAAATAAAATACATGGATTATGCATATATGACTTTTCTCGGTTTTGAGCATTGGTTTCACTATAGTCTTGGAATAATCCAAAAATAAAATAATATTAGTGTTGTCTTCTCTTTTCGCATGCAAAAAGTTTGACAAGAAGTAATTCCTTCTTCTATAAAACAGCCACGCACAAATGAAGCCAGCTAATTGAAGTAAAGACTTGGCCTCGAAAAGGATTTGATGCTTTTTATGTTTTTTCTTCTTGACTCACTTTCATCTTTGGAATCAAAATTCTCCTTTAAGACTCTCGGCCAGTCCAGATCTTGGAATTGACACTGACAATCTTGACTATAGCCCAACTACAAACAGCTGAATAGTATGATGTTCTGTCCTTTAATAAATAAAAAGTGTTAGTGTTGGCTAATTGCTGTGTTATAAGAGGAAGAAAAGCATGGGGCATGCTGGTATTAGAAAAAATTGGGGGTAACTTTTTTTCATATAACAGCATGCATGATTATGTTTTATTCCTAACTCAATAGAGTGCACATTTCCTATAAAATTACTGAGTTACAGTAAAGGTACTGAGAGTCAGCTGATACACGCAGCCACATGTATACACAACCCAAGCCTACCTGAGGTCTTCCACATTGGACACAGTATTATTGAGGACTGTCTTCTCCCTCCGCAGCTTCCTGATCTCCAGCTTGAGCAGGCGGATGTCCTCCACCCTCTGGTTGTACTGGATCTCGCCCTTGTTCAGGATGGACTGCTGGATCTTGATCTTCTCATAAAGCAGTGCCAGTTCATCATTCCGCCGCACCAGCTGAGACCCGAGAATGTCCCGCTCGCTAATTACCTTAAAAATAAACACCAGGGCAAGCAAACAAAACTTGAAAAATGTTTAAAAAGCATAAACATGAAACAAAACTAGCTAAAAGCACTATAAAATCGTTCTGGCATACTGTATGTTGGATGGCACATAATGCAGGAGGAGCTAATGTCAAAAGAGCAGCAAATGTAAATATTAAATACATGTATTATAATAGTATAATAAATATTTAAATGTCTTCATAGCTTTTGCTGATACTTTTTGGAGCCATAGTTTCACATGTTTTACATGTGGAAGAAAAGATGACTCATCTTGCCATATTGCATCATCTTTTTATTTGGTCCCAGGCTTTGTGCAATGGCAGTTTCTTTACGTGGGAAGGTATATGACCCACACCTACTGAGAGACACAAACACTGCTCTAATTTTAGTTTGGGAAAAACTTCAGTCCATAAAGCAAGAAAGCGTCTTTTCTTCTGAAGATCAAATACCTTTGTCCGTTTCCAGCTTCAGCTGAACTCTTATCTAACTCCTGTGTCAGTGCACCATTCCATGCTGTTGTATGACAGTATCTTTCCCATTACATAATGTAATGCAAACTCAATGCAGGGCTGTATGTCTATTTAAAACCATACCTTAAACCAAATATAGATGTACACAGAGTGTAACTTATAAGTTTGAAACGAAATTCTAACTAAACACGTAAACTGAAAGCCTTGGACACCGGACCAGATATATTAAGCTGTTTGCATCTAGTTGAAAAACTACTGGAAAAAAATAAATGTAGAAAACATAGCATATAACCCTAAATCCACAGTTTATGCGCCATGTATATGGTGAAGTGAGAGATGGTTTCTTCTCATTCATGCTATTCATCCTATTATTATTATTATTATTATTATTATTATTATTATTATATGAGACCATTTTAGGACATGATGATTCTGAGCAACTATTTGTTTTAATACTGCTTGTATTAAATTGGCCTGCTCTTGTGACACAGATCTGGCAACCCTGGTTATAACACATACTGCAGGTTATATCATGAACACATAATTCAGTTTCCTCACAAATTCCTCACAAAAAAACTGTATTCTTTTGATGTTGCCAAATTTCTAAATCTTATAGGAACTGCACTCAGCTACAGCTGCAGCTCCTTTTAATACTTTTATACACACTTCTATATGTGTATCTTTTTTATTACATTAAAAACAATTGAAAATCTAATGGCATAATTGCAGTGATGGCTGGTCACCATATTGAATGGGAGGGGAATAAATGTCTCTATTAGTAACTCAGTTACATTTATGAAACGATTATGGTTGAGCCTTATAGCACAGGGCCACATTTTAGGCATAAACTATTAGGTATATGCATAGAAACAAATTCATTAAAAGACAGATGAGTAGCACTACTCATGATTGGTGATTCAGTAATATTTGTAATCATACTGTGCCTTTTCTAAATAGCAAGCATAGCAAACAGAAAAGCTGCTTTGCTTGTCATTTGCTCACAGACCTCTAAACTAGTCTCAATGCAAACCAAATCTGGGGGGCGTGGGGGGAACGTTCACCAATGAAGCATATATCTACAGTCTGGGCTAGAAAGAAATCAGCCCAGTTTCTACTTCATACCATTTTTTATTTATGACAGCTCTATGGCTGACCGTTTCTTCAATTTTACATCTGGTCCATAATGTTACTAGTTATAGTGTAGTGTGTGTGTGTGGTCTTTTGCTCTTTTCAAATATAAATCCTTTTTAGAGACATTTCTTCAAGAAAAAGGCTAAACCAAATGATTAAGCGTTTCTTTAGTCTGATTTAAAACTTCTATCAGCACATATTAAACAATGTCTTTGTATGATTGATATATAAATAAGGAGCTAGAGTCAGCATGGTCCATTCAAATAAAGTGCCCTCAGGATATGAATATCCCTGACCTTATGAAAAAATCTGCATCAGCTCTCTTTGCCACTTTGACAGCTTTGACTTTCTCATAGTCACACTTTTTAAAATATAAAAAAATATAAGACAAGTAATATGATTTGCCGAAAAGAATTTCAAAAGAATCAGGGCACAATAAATGACGTGCAATCATTCGTTTGTTCTGAGCACATACCGGGATATATTACTTTTCCAATTAAACAATAATTGGTTGATTAACCCGTGTTATGACTGACCACATGTCTCCACGATTGTTAATTTTCAAAGTGACAAGTCAGATTACTCCCCTTTCACACATGCACATGGATTCTGTCTTTCTCTTTTTCTCATTAATGAGAACTTGACCCGAGGTCTCGCATGGTTCTTTCTCTCACCAAAGTGAAGCTGTGGCCTCACATACAGACAGCAATTTTAATAAGTTTGGAATGTGCCCAAACTCAAATCTTTTTTACCGGAAAGATTGAACTTGGCATCGTTATAGCATGGCAAATGGGTGGCTACTGAAGCAAATCCTTCACCTAAATATACACCCACACACATCCCTTTCTTTCTGCCTTACCTGATCCAGTTCTTTCTTCTGCCGCACTTTCTCGGTGTCAGCGTCTGCTATGATTTTCAGCAACCTGTGCTCTTCTACCTCCTGATTTTCCATATACTGCTTGGTCTCTTGGGCCTGCTGCTTCATCTTCTGAAGCTCAGCCTATAGGAAGGAAGGCATGAGAAGAGAAAGGACAGGTCCATTTAAGAAGAGCCGTCTAGGTAAAAAGCATTTAAAAAGCACTATTTGCCTATAAAACACACACTTTAGGATGCCACTGGGAATTGCAGTAAAGTTGACATTCCTGTCAGCCCAAAAAGGAGCAAAATAAACAATAAAATAAAATGGAGAGAAGAGAGAATAGGACAAAATGGGAAGTAAGTGTCTTGTGCATTGTATGATAATAGTCTGCACCCAATCTGCCAACCAAAAAAATAGGCAGACAAACCGAGGAGGACACAAAAAGAAAAAGAAACAAAGAGAAAGAGGGTTCAAGCAGCCAAGACCTATCACTGGAGCAGATAAAAAGCTAAACCCCCTGATCAGTAGCTCCATCTGGCTTCCCTCCTGGAGAGCTCCTCTTGCCCCCCTGCTGCCAGAACCATGTTGACGTTTCAACCAAATAAGTGCAAACACATCTTGTGTGCCACATCGCTGATTAATCCAACACACAAACTGTCGGCTACTGTTTCCAAGAATAAATCAGAAAACAGACGTGAGATACGAACCCCATTTCACCAGACATTAACCAAGCATTAGCCTGGGATAAATCTATCCATATTGTCACCAGCCTCTGATAGGGAATAGGTACCTGCCATTTAGAGAGGCAACTCACATAAAACACTTGCTGCTTTTCCATATGCTAAGACAATTCCATTACAGACTCATTAATGCTCCTGCCAATTCTGGTTTAAAATGTCACCTGTGCACTATGATCACGTTGTTTATCCTGCGTTATATCCCGAAGAACCTCTTTAGTTCTGAGTTCTTCCACCCAGGGCTAAACGTTTTAGCTAGTGGCTGAAGGATGTATTAAGATTTCAGAAGAAGTGATGTCCGGGCCAATCCTCTGCCCAGTCCGCCACTCACTTTTTGCATAGCAATCAACTGGACCTGACCCAGGCTAAGGGCAACTCCTCTCCTATTATACATCTCTGTGTTCCCTGATGATTGGAAAGTGTAGTCTATTCATTAGAATGATAATGCATTCTTATGAAGTGCCCTAATTGGAGGCCAACCAGACAGTGCCGTAGGGAAGATCAGGCCCCAGGCAGGTTGAAGGCTTTTGGTAAGCATGGGCAAAGCATTGAGAGGGCACAGAAAGTTTAGAGAAGCAAGGCTAGAGGTGGAAAATATTATATATTCCCACAGGCCACTTTAATAAAAAATAATAATCCTAATAATAAATCATAAAATCATGCAGATACAGGTCAAGAGCTTCAGTTAATTTTCAAATCAAACATCAGAATGGGGAAAAATCTGATCTCAGCAACTTTGACATGGTTGGCATGGTTGTTGGTGTCAGACAGACTGGTTTGAGTATTTCAGAAAGTGCTGATCTCCTGGGATTTTCACATACAATAGTCTTTAGAATTTACACAGAATAGTGTGAAAAACAAAAAATTCATCCAGTGAGCAGCAACAGTTCTGCGCGTGGAAATGCCTTGTTGATGAGAGAGGTCAGAGGAGAATGGCCAGACTTGTTCAAGGTAACAGAAGTCTATGGTAACTCAAAAAGCATCTCAGAATGGACAACACATCAAGCCATTGAAGCAGATGGGCTACAACATCAGAAGACCACATCAGGTCCCACTCTTAGCCAAGAACAGGAATTTGAGGTGACAGTGAGCAAAGCATTATAGAGTTGAAGATTGAAAAAATGTTGTCTGGTCTTCTAGGGTAATTTGAATCTACATTCATTCATAATTTAACATAATTTAAAGTATTTCATTCTTTTCAGTAGCCACATGCTTACAAGTTTCCCTAATTGCAGTATTATTTTCCCTTAGAGATTGCTCCTACTGATATCATTGGGAAAAGGTTGGTCTGAAAACTCCATTTCCCAGAATCATCCTTTAAATATCAAACTACAAGCACCTGATCTGTCACATGACCCATTCCACGGACTTCTAATTATACAGACTTGTTCCCAGTGACTGGTTAACTACAAATACATCAGTTCATTGCAAGGTACAATCAGTCTTTTACTATTGATTGTGGTTGATCCTGGTTTTGAACTTGTTTGGTTTTCAAGCTTTGCATATTCTAGCCTACCTGCCATTTGAATTTATCTGCTTTGCCATGCAGCAACAAACTGTCCATACCCAACGGCATCCTTGGAGCCATAGTGGTACAATTTTTGAAATAATATTGATTCAATCTTTAAGTAAACATTGGCATGATCTTTGGAGCCATATTAATATCATCATTGGGGCTTATAATAGGAGCTATCAGCCAATATAAATCAATGATGACCAGCATTATTATTCATATTACAGCAAATACCCAACTCTGGCTATTTAATTTAATATTAAATGGATTGACGTACGTACATTTACTAGCTAGCTGTATCTGCTGTTATTTGATGATTGTTGTTTATAGTTAAGCAATGTTAACTGCTTCTTACTAAGAATGATTTACAAATATAAAAGCAACATCTCTTTCTTATGGCTGTAGAAAGCATGTAAATTTTTATTGTGTGCAATAAATAGCTGCACAAATGAAAATGTTCCAGTTGCTTTCCCTCATTTTGACAAAGTAGCATCAGAAAGGAAAAACAACAAAAGTAGCTTCGATGTAGTTAGTTACTATTTGTTAGTAGCTTGGAGTGTAGGTAGCTACTTTAATAAATCACTAGTAGTTTATAGCTTGGCCTGTTACAGTTGCGAAGTAGCATCCCCGATACTGATGCTGACTCAACCTTTGGGGACACAACATTTGAGGAATATCAACTGGATATTTAAGGACCAAACTGACTCAACCTTTTGGGAAATATCAACTGATACAATCTTTGGAACAACCTCAGAGCCACTGTTTTTTTCAGTGACAGAGACATGATCTTTATCACAACTTTCCACATCTGACTAAGCCACCATTTAGCAGACAGGCACATCATTAGGATAGTCACAATCTCTAAAGATGATGCATTTTGATAGGACAACATAGAGGCACACAGGAAATTAAAAAAAAAAAAAAAAAAGATCCCTAGGTAGGTGGATATGACAGGACTTCTGTTCTAATGTAAATGAATCTGGATTTGTCACCATTCACTAAAGGCTACTATTGACTTCCTGTCAGAGTTGTAATATCCCTGACAATCACTAAATACTAGGGGTGGCTGGTAGCCTATAGCTGACAAATTAATGGGACAGGAGTTGCAGAGGCGCAAATCACCTTGCTTTAATGCTGCGACCATCTAAGGGCAAGAATCATACATAAACTATCGACAGCTGATCTTTTTTCCTCCACGCTCATTTTTTCCTAAAGTCCTTTGAACAGTGTCACTTAAAATGGAGGCAAAATGAACTCACTCTTTCAAGGCTAATAAAAACTCAAAATGTAGTATAGTTAGCTTTTTATCTGAATCATAAATCCTTTATTCCTGTAGGGAACTGTTTTTCCAGCTCTCAAAACGCCCAACTCCAATCCAAGGCTTAATATGTAGCTGTTGAGCTGATTTTGGTGTTGATTTGAGTTTAGATTCTCTGATTTGTTCAGACTTGTGAATTTAAAACATAGACATTGATAATGATTTACATTCTTGAATGATTTTCAGCTTGTGAAGTTCCAGAGTGGGAGTTCTCGTCCACAACTCATTATAATAGCACTAAATTTGATGGATTACGATTTGATGAGCAAATGGCTAAATGGCATCTCTGCACTTACTGCCTTTTCATAGAAACGAGATTTAGATGGCTAGAGAGCCTGTGCTGAATAATGAATCTCGCAACTCTTCGGCTAGGCGGATGGCACTTTTTTACGAGTTTATAAATGTTAAAAATGGAAGGATGCATTAAGATGTAATGAAAGGCCTCCAACTGCTAAAAGCTCAGATTTGCTAAAGAACAGACAATGGCTCCAGATGTGAAGTTCGAACATGTGCTATTACCGATGAGAATAAGGAGATGAGTTTTCATATTCATCACATTATCAAACGTCCCACACATCTATTAAATGACATTGATGAGTAACACCGGTCTTGCTGTGACCTACAGTATAAGACAGTCACCAGCCACTTTATTAGGAACACCTCTACACCTGCACATTCATGGATCCAATCAGCCAAACGTGGCAGAAGTGCACTGCAGAAAACCATGCAGGTCAAGAGCTTTAGTTAATGTTCACACCACAGATCAGACTGAGGAAAATAATGTGTTATCAGTGACTTTGATTTTGGGATGGTTGTTGGTGCCAGAATGGCTGGTTGGAGTATTTTAGAAACTGCTGATCTCCTGGGGTTTCCACAGACAACTATCTCTAAAATTTACAGTGCAGAAAACAAAGAATGGCCAGACTGGTTGAAGCTGACAGAAATGCTATGGTAACTTAAATAACCACTGTCTCTAACCATGGTGAGCAGAAAAGCATTTAGAACATGCAATATATTTAAACTTGAGGTGGATGGCTACAACAACAAAAGGCCACACTGGGTTCCACTCCTGTCAGCTAAGAACAGGAATCTGAAGCTACAGTGGGCACAGACTGGATTGGAAAAATGTTTCCTAGTCTGATGAACCTCAATTTCTGGGTCAGAATTTGGGACATGAAAAGCATGAATCTATGGACCCAACTTGCCTTGTTTAAAAAGTTGGTGGTGGTGGTGTAGTGGTGTGGGGAATGCTTTCTTGTCACACATTGGGCCCCATAATACAAATTGAGCACTGATTGAACGCCACAGCCTATCTGAGTATTGTTGCTGAACACACGCATAGCCATCTTTAGATTGGATTATGTGGCGTGTCAACCATAACAATTCCCTATGAACAAGTTGTTATTTTAGAAACTATTAGTTTCTATTTGTAAGGTGCAGTAAGCAGTCTTTTTACAATGAGGCCAACATTCCTAATTTAGACAAACCATGTATCATTCAGTAACTAAGGCAGAAAGAGAAACAAGAGAAGCTGAAGAAGTAAAAGGTAGCAAGAATTTCAGAGCTGAAATGCATGCAGACGTTGAGAGGGAGAGGGACAGAGCAAAAGACTGACTGACAAAAGATGAATTGCAGCACATATGCTATTAATTTGCTGCGTTCTGCAACATGAACAATCTTTATTTGTCCTTGCCCCTACTGCCTGCTCTCCTGCTTTCCTGTTCTGCCTGGCCCGTTTTCTCTGTTCTTGTCAAGCAGATTTTCCATGACGTGATTGGCATAACAAACCGTTCAGCCTTTATGCAGTTATGGAGCGTGCAGTCGTAATGATGTGCTGTGGTAATTAATCCAGCCAATTTTATTGTGCGCCACATGTCAAGCAATCAATGCTGTTTTTTTTGTTTTTTTTAAAGTCTTGCTTGAGTCTGCTGTCTTGTTTACTATTTTGAATTGTTTTTTGGTTGTGGAGGCCAGAGGGATATGGAGGCTAATGACACCAGTGCCCATTCATAATGATGAGACCACCGCTGATAATGCTTTTTAGATTGCGGCGGAATTTATGATTCAATTATCAAAGCAATATCAGAAGTGTGCTATATCCCATAACAATTACAATCCTGACTGGATGAAAAGCATGCAGCATTAAGCAAAAAAAAGAAAAAAAGAAAAGATGTTACAGTAGAAAAAGGATACACACTGTCTATTTTGACCTCAAAAGCGGCCACATTTACTAAGCAAGATTTACTAAGCAAATAATACTCGCTAATTTGCTTCAGCAAAGGGAACAATTGTGTACGAGTGATGAAATCAAGTTTTTCAGCCTCAGTCTGATGGAGTTTGGATAAAAAGAAGAACAAGTTTGATTATCAAGAGATAATCATGACAGGAAAGACCTCTACCTATTGATGTTTTTTTTTTGGATGGGCTTTTGTGCTTTATGCACTTTTCTCTTTTTGTATTCTACACTGTAGTTCATTAGTTCAGAAATCAGAATGAGAAACTAAGCATCAGCAAAACAACAGGATCAATTCTTTCACTCATTATTTTGCTCTTCCTTCCTCTGTCCATTCATTTGTATCTGTCTTTCATCTTTGTCTCTCCCCAGGTTTCCATCCTAATCAGTTTGTTTTTCATAGTAATAAGAATGAGTGCAATTGCCATTACACATCAAGAAGTCATTCCTGAGGCATGCAGTGTAAGCTGCTTGGCTTGGACAGGTGCCCAGCAATGCTTGATACTCCTTTTAAGAGAAGGGAGGTTCATGTAATCATTATAGAAATCTGCTCTAATTGGGAAAAGCCCATTGATCCACTTAATCATCTACTGAAACACCCATGAAATATATCACAAAAATAATTAGAAGCTTACAGTAAATGGACCCCAAACAAAACTTTTCATCCCTGTACTTGTACTTGCTGGACCATGACCAGGGATTGTGCCAGCGCAAGTTTCACACCTCACAGGACAAACGTTCACCAGTTTTTACTCCTTATCGCTAAACTTTGCTTTTTTTTTTTAGAGATGATTAGATTGCAGGCCATGTTGTCCGAGAGACTTGAACTCATCAGAGCCTTTCTTACCAATTATGGCGCATTAGACAAAACTAAAACCTCATCCTGGATGATGGACTCAGTGTGGCTTTACATAAATTGAAAGCAGTTTGTGCAGCCACTTTTCTTAGCTGGACAAGTCAGCATGTTCTGTTTCAATGCAATTCAGTTGCTGCAGACATGTAAGTGACCACAGCATGACACAAAAACACTAAAAAGAAACTATAAGAATGGCAAAAACTTTTGCAATAGACGTGTCTACACTGAAATGCCACTTTGAATCAACGGAATGAATCACATGAGAGTTTAGATTGGTTTGTGAGAAGATGCCATGAAATATTTAAGAAAAGACTAGATTGCAGGTATGAATTTAGAGCTCCACAATCTCTGTGATGGTCTTGACTAGTTTTTGACTAATATTACAAAAGTCCTTATACCTGAGACATTATCCTTCAGCTTTGTATCCATGCCAAAAGCAGAACTCTTATTCTGTCAACTCAATATAATGAAAATATGAGAGATGATATAGGGTTTATTTTTAATAGAAATGAGCTACATGAAAGTATTTACAATGCTGGCTACACATAAGCTCCCTATTCTGTATGTCATAGTCTATTTAACATCAGCACTCTGGCTATAAAATTAATTAATACATCATTATCCCTAGCTGGTGATGGAAATAAAAAGCCATAAAAGCTAGACATTAAGGGTTACTATGTAGCTTGATATGTAGCGAATCTAACTGCAGAGTGAATCGGATAATGTGGGTGTAGGAACCACTATGTTACAATAGATTTGGTATTCGCCCCTACTGTCTCATTCCTACCAAGAGATATGGAGTCATACACATGCATAGTAGCCAGAAGAAGCTGAATTTTTGTCTTTCTCTTGTGAGATTTTAACAGTGATTTCAGCTCCGCAATTTCAGTGGCACAAAAGAATTGCCCTATCATGGGGAGATGGGCAGACTGAATCCCAACAATGAAACAGCTATTCGTGGCCTGGAGTCCTAGAAGCAAATGCTCTCTGGATGAGAAGGATGGCATTAATCTCTCCCTTTTCAATCACAGTAACATGAGCTCATGTATGCTGAAGAGGGTAGATAACTTCATTTTTTCACAGAGCGTGTTCAGCTACTCTGTGATATAGCATAATCTAAAAAAGATGCTGTGACTGGCTTCACATGTCTTAGAGGAAGCATGTGCTAGAATCGACCCTCCCCGACTGCTAGCTGTCATGTTATACAGTAGGTGAGAGCTAGCTAGTGGGTGGGAATTGGCAGACAAGCAAATTGGGAGAAAATGGGGTAAAAAAAAAAAAATTCAAAGCCATTTTAGAAGTGTCAACTGTGATGTTCAAGTTTATAGATCTCTCCAATCGAATAGATATGAAACTGGTTTTGTATGGCTTGAAATAATGGCCTGGGAGCATTGCCAAGATGGCCTCCAAATTGAAAGACTTGCCTATGAGGACTTATATCACCACCAAGCTAACACCTACAAAGAGTATAATGGAAAAAAAAATCCTCCCAATCAAAAAGGATAACGATAAATGAACTTTTTAAATTACATCTATACTCTATAGTTAGGAATGAAACGTTCTACATGTCAACTTAGATGTCCTCTATAGCTCCGGTTCCATTAAGCACAGGTTTGTTAAGTTTCTATATACAAAGATTAATAATAGTATTGAATTATATTACTGGATGATATAATGGAGACTAATAATGCTGGAGTGCACCTGAAGTCTGGAGTTTGTTCACTGGACACTTTCATCAAGACTGACCTACCTTCCACTTCCAACGGTGCATCAATACCATGGACAAGGAGATGAATTATTGAAACTGTTCATAATGACTCTGAAAAGAAGGGCCCATGCATATTCATTTAACCTTTCATGTCAGCTGTTGAATTACCACAGGTACTCAAAGCCCCTGCAATGCTTCAGTATGGTCATCTACTGAAAACTATTGAGAGTGATTCTTTGTATGTTTTTTCTCCTTCTACTTCCTCAACATCCATTATTATGATATTCAAAGATCTCTCTCTCTCTCTCTCTCTCTCTCTCTCAAGGTGATATTGAAAGATATTTGCCTTCAAACTTAAACTATGCTGTTTGATAAAGACAGAGATATGAAAACTAATAATGAAAGGATTATGAAAACTGAATTCCGTGCTGATGAATAAAAATGACCCTCTCAATGCATGATTCGATTCCATGGATGAACAGAGACCAAGACCGATATTACAGCTGACAAACTGAACCACGCTATACAATACATGGTCCCATATTTATAAGTGCTGATCTAGGGTCAGCTTTGTGTTTGTCCTTTTGAAGCCTAAAGAATACAACTGAATGAAAGCACCTGAACCCAGATCAGTTTTCGTTTACCCTGAAATGCAAGCATGATACCTACCCCCCCACCAAACGCAATCAAAATTACACATAACAAAAAGCAGCCTGAGGGGGAAGAAAAACACATTTGATTAGCTGAAAGAGTCGGATTTAAAAGAAAAGACCAGCAGGAAGTGATATATAGCGCTCAGCTGTTATAATGGCCTCTAAAGTGCATTGCAGGAAAAAAAAAAATGGAACAGCTCTTAGAAAAGGAAATAAAAAAAAAGAAAGAAAATGTACCATGAGTGATTGCTAGATGGTGCCAAGTCAAGAAGATAGACAAAGTGCAGTGGGTGACTTGCAGGAGTAGAGAATAAAATAAAGACAGACTGAAAAAGTTAGCGCTGTGACAGGAGTAAATAGAAAGGGGGAACAGAACAAGGTGAGGGATTTATTTATTTTTTGGTTTGTTTGTTTTGGTGAAGTACAGAGGATTAGGAGTGATATTGTACCTTAAGAGCCTCCTTTTCTTTCTCTGTGCGCTGGAACTCTAGATGCTCTTTGACCAGTGCTGCCTCTTTGCTCTTGATCTCCTCTGTGAGCTGACAATTCTCTTGGCTCATGGACTTCATCTTGCGCTTCATATCCGTGATGTCATGCTGTATACACACACACACACACACACATACACACACACCCACATACACACACAGAGCAAGATGAGATGACCAGCAAAAAGAAAGAAACAGCCTGATACATAAACAGAAGCACAGAAATACGCAGAACAACACACAACCAGATGTTGTGAAAACATGCAAGATTAACAGACACAGACATGGGTTAGTGTAGGTATACACACCTGGAAACACACATGCACACACTTACAGATTAAAGGTTATGCCGCGGGAGGCATTTGTTTTGGTTCAGCTTCACTTGTCCCCATAAGCCCGTTTTAGCCTCTGCGAAATTTGACAGTCTTTTAAGATTATTACCTGCCACAGTGTGGGAGATGATCCTAATAAAATCTCAGTCGAATTCTATAACAGACTGTGTGATAACATCTGTTCTCCATGTCAGATTATATGATGAAGATCCTCTAACAATAGATGTACGATTAAAGAAAATGACTACTTTCTGCTTACATCATCAATCAACGTGATCCGGGCTCGTATGGAAAATGGGGTTGCATAAACAAACACATTCTTCAAAGTGAGCTAGAGGTAAAAAAGGATATTTTGTCGGTCCATCAGCATGTTTTGTTTACATTTCCCAATTTGCACTACTGCACTTATGTTGTAGCAGCAGTCACACACTGAGATGTGTTTGTCTTTGGTCACAATGCCACTAAATCGGCTGTCAGTGAACATGATATGCATATTCTGAGATTGCCAATTCGTGACCAAAGGATGAAAATGATGTATGCTTATGCATACACATGCTTATATATGCTTATGCTATTTTCTGTGACCATGGTGTAAGGAGAGAATAAAACAACAAGACTTGGCATGCTGTTATACAGTGGATATAAAAAGTCTATACATCCCTGTTAAAATTGCAGGGTTTTGTGATGTAAAAAATATGAGAATATAAATATAAATCATGTCATTTCCTACCTTTAATGTAATAGAGAAACCAACAACATTCGAGTGAAAAACAAATAGAAACATTTGAGAGAAAAAAAATAGAAGATAAAATCTACAATAACCTGGGGCACACCCCTTAATGAATACTTAAAGCTACTTTTGCTCGTAATACAGCCCTCAGTGTTTTTGGATAAGAGTCTACAAACTTAGCACATCTTTATTTGGCAATTTTATTCCACTATTTCTTGCAAAAGTGCTCTAGATCTATCAAAGTGTGAGGGGATCTCTTGTGCACAGCCCTCTTCAAGGCATTCCACAGGGTTTTGAGAGGATTTAGATCTGGGCTCTGATGGGCCCCTCCAAAGCATTGATCACCTTCTTCTGAAGAAATTCCTTTGTTGACTTGGATTTGCTATTTGGGTGATTTTCGTGCTGGTAGGTGAAATTTTACTTCATCTTTAGCTGTTTAACAGAGGCCTACAGATTTTGTGCCAAAATAGAGGGAATAGCTCTGGATAGCTCGAAATACTAATCTATCTTGACTAGAGCCCCAGTCCCAGCTGAAGAGAAGCAGCCACATAGCATGATGCTGCCAATACCATGCTTCACCATGGGTATCGTATACTTTGGGTGATAAGCTGTCTTGTTTTTGTGCCAACCATATCTTTTAGAATTATGCCCAAAAATTTCTACTCGTCTAATCAGAACATAATATGTTTTGCTATATGGTTTGTGGTGATTCAGGTGGGCTTGGATGTTTCTGTCTAGCCACCCTACCCCCTAGCCCAGACATGAGAAGAATACAAGAGATTGTTGTCAAATGCAAGCATGCAATCAGTAATTACCAGATATTCCTGCAGCTCCTTTAATATTGCTGTAGGTCTCTTGGCAGCCTCTCTGATAAGTATTCTCTGTTTCCTTTCGGGACTTCCTGTTCTTGGTAATGGCACTGTGGTGCTCCATTTTCTCCACTTGTTGATGACAGCCTTCACGGTGTTCCATGGTACATCTTATGTTTTGTAAATTCTTTTGTACCTCTCTTCTGATCAATACCTTCCAACAGTGAAATCCCATACATGCTTTGTCAGCTCTTTGTGGACTATGGCTTCAGTAGTCGAAAAAAAACCAAGAAGATGTCAAGAAAATCTTACAGAAACAGCTGATCTTTATTTGGGGTGTGATGTGTATGATAATTACATTTACATGAGTTAATTGAGTTCATTCTGAGCACAGTCACATGCCCCATTATAAAGAGCGTGCACACCTTTGCAACCAGGTTATTGTACGTTTTTTTCTTTTTCTTTTGTCCCTTAAAATGTTTCTAATTGCTTTTCACTTGAATTTTGTTGATTGCTATATCACGTATCAAGGTTGAAACATCTGACCAGATTTATCTTGATTTTTTTTTTTATAACCTGAAATTTTAACAAGTGTGTGTAGACTTTTTATATCCAATGTAGGAAAAATAATCCATGATAAACATCAAATAAAAATTAAATACATGTCTCTCTACAGAAAGCTGCACCATGTAGCAGCAACTGTACAGTATGTTTTTCTTTGTTAATTTACAACACATTTGTTAATTAATTTATTATAAGCCTTAGATTATGTGGAGCATCCACCATACAAGTGTCTGAGCTGTTACTACAGAAATGTACCGTTTAACGTAAAACATATTAGAACAAGCGCATTACTACAAACCTGCCACTTGAATTACAGCTGACGCTACTGTCAGAGCTGCTGTTATAGAAAATGATTCAACACCTTCTGACTGATCAGATTGGAGAATTCAACAGCGCTGTGGTATAAACCTTGATATTTAACACCCAGTACACTGTAATACACACTATAATAGACAAAATACTGCCACTGCTCCTGCATTTGGAAGGCAGCTGCCTAAGTAGACTACATTTAAGTACTCCTGAGCTAGCAAGCAATAAACAAATGCCATATGCACACCGCACTACAAGTGATGATGGATGATGATAAAAGCTGTGACAAAACCTTTAAGCGCTTTTCGTGGTATGAAAATTTAATATCAGCACATGCCTACAAACAGGTAGATAGAAGAAGAGGCACACGCACAATCTAACAGATCGCAATGAGATTAGGCACGGAAGCATATGGGTTATAAATATTAAACAACCTGTACACTCAAAGTGAAGCATCAGTATTAGCATCTAGTCAAAAACACACAAGCCAACAATAAATACACGCCACACAATTTACATGACTAGTTGCCAAAAAGCCCATTTTCTCCCATAGCCTTATCATATGACAACTACAGTGTTCAACTAGGACAAGGACAAGTCTTCTGACAGGAGTGTGGGAGTATATTTTTACTCTTCAAATTCAGGTATTATGATAAAAGAGAGTGGAAGAGTAAAAGGAATACAAAATGCAGGGACTGTCCTTTGAAAACGCAGCAAAGGAATCTCTTCGTGTGGCATGTCACAGTAGAACTCTGCTGCTGATTCCTCTTCAGCCCTCGCAAAAGAATCAGCAGTTCAGTAAGACTGGTACCGAGAGAGTCGCTCATTAGGAGGAAGTTAAATAAGGACTTTAAAACTTGCATAGCTGCAGGAGCCTTTTTTCCCACGTGTCAGTATTGCACTTTCATCGTACACAGATATACGGTAAATGCACAGCATATAAACCAAGCTTAATCTAATGTGAATGATTTAAGAGAATTGAGCCCGAACAGTGTGTTTTGGGTAAAGTATTTTTTTATTGATCATTACCTTTTTTTAACACGCACTGTTGAATTCTCCGATCTGACTGGTCAGAGGGTGCTGATTAATTTTCTATAATAGCACAACACCATTCAATGAGGTATTTCACATCTAAAACAATTATCTAATAGTTAATTATTAACATAATGCACTCCAACTGGTCCAGATATAGTATGAAGTGTTGAGTATGAATCTTAGTGCTGTGTTATAACCGGTTAAAGAATCGTGCCTTCTGCAACACTACAGACATCAACAGAAAACATATTCCAGTTGCTGGTAGCTGGATTTGTATTATGAATGCCAGATGAATTATATTAATATCATTAATGGTACTTAACTAGCTAACTAGCATGTCATACATGCCATTCTGCTATGCCTTTTTTATATTATTTTATGATATAAAATATCATATTTATATATTTATATATATAATATATATACGATTTTTAAACAATGGTAGGCCATATGCAATCTGCTTGTACACCTAGTCTTGCAAACCATACATTTAGCACTTGCGAGACCACTTAGTTTCACAAAAAGAGGCAATTTGACTCATAATGCAAACAACAGACCTTTTTGTTCATAGCTAGTCTGCAAACATGCAACATCATGCGTTTAATTATCACTAACAGCTTCAGCATAACACTTAAGTTTTAAACATGAGATTCTGTGAACTTTCTTTTTTTCAGTTCCAGTGACTATATTGTCCCCCCAAACAGTTCCTTGTTTTGCGGTGTTCAAAATTTTCTTGAAGTGCAGAGAAAGTCATGTTCCAACTTTCAAGATTCTGAACCATGTGGCCAGAAAAGTGCGCAGAAGATTTCAGATGCTCCATGGCCCATAGGCAGACCATGTGAAGGATAAGACTAAGTACACCTAACCATGGTTAATTGTGTTGCCTTGCACTGCTAAGAATGATGATTTGTTGCTTTATTCCAGATACACACTTAAGACAGACAAAATATCATAAGATAGTGTGATAAAATAGAAAACGAAAATCAGGTAGAAGACAAACAAGCAAATATGACATTGGAGATGTGCTCAAGCCCAATGTACAAATGAGTCGACAATATCCAAATAGTGTGATATAGTAGAACAAGTGCAAAACAATGCAATAAATATAGGGAACTACAATATGAGCAGCTTGATAGCAGAAACTTGAGAGCTCTCAAGGAAAAATTGAGAGCATAATTGTGTAAAGTCTCACAAACTTACATGAGAACGCAAACCGTTATAATTAGCAGTATATGAGAAGGACGCATTATACAAAGAATAAAGATATATATAAATAAAGTGTATATATACCTGAGCATCAAGCAGATTCTTGCTATAATTGTTGCGTTCAGCCCTGATGGCCTCGTAGAGGTTCTGTTGCTGCTTGAGCTTTGTCTCCGCCTCAGCGATCTTCTTCTTGTATTCAAAGATCTCCATCTCTCGCACTTTAAGTTCCTCCATATTCGATAAAACCTTGGACAAAAAAAGCAGAAACAGAGAGAGAAAATAGATCAGTGTCTGATCAGTCAGAAATGTGAGAGTGACATCCTTCATATGTAATCACGATTCCTTCTATTTGTCTTTCCTCCAACCGACCCAACACGCCCCCGAGAGAGACGCAACGTCTTAGCCAAGTTGATTTATGTCGGTGGTGGCTGACAAATCCAGGAGAACCTGTTCACTTGTTTGACAGAGAGAGGCCCAGACTATTTCAATGGAGCCTGATTGAAACATCAGATGGGTGTTGTTATTATTATCCCTCTCAGCAGCTCTGCCTGCACTGTCTCTGTCAATGCAAGACATTATATGTCAAATTAAAATCTGAATTGGAACTGAATTACATGGATTTGCCGCATTAGAGTGCTGTGGTACCCCAGGCTAATCCAATCATGGAGAGCATGGTCGAATTTAAATGTGAAAAGCGGGCAAAAAAAAAAGAATTGATTCTATAAAAGAAAAGGTGGGATCGAGAAAATATTTTCAACCCTTCAAACCCATGATTATCACCCTGTCCATTTTTCTTTTGTAATTAGGTTTACAAAGTTTCTAAAAGTCTTGTTCTTATGAAGATGGTGTCTAATAATTTATTTTGAAATATGACACCCCTAAGGATCAACCAAACTTTGTCTCCTTCACCATCAAGAATTTTCAAGAATGTCATTTTGTTTGTTTACTATTCTTTAGGGATGTCCACGCTTTTTACACATATGGTTTTAATAGGATAATAATTATTATTGTTATCAAAAAGGTAAGTGAATGGGGAAAAAATAATTATTGTGTGTAGTTTTTATTTTATACCAACTGTTTTCTAAATTCTTTTGTTGGGTGCCAATAATTCTGGAGTTGACAGTAGCCTAGTGCTCTAAATTAGCAATAAACAAGAATCTGTAGCACATTAACATTGCATCACATATGTATGTCAGATAATCTGACCGTTCATTTTTAATGTTAATGTTTTTGTTAATTTAGCTCTCCTGTAAAGAAGACATGCCCACAGTTTGATGGATAAGCTGACCAAGCACTCATCTGCTACACTTACAGCTCACTAGATAAGTATAGTTTATAATTTTATCCATGGCATGCCATAGTTTTTTTTTTTTTTTTTTTTTTTTGTGATGACCAAATTGTGTTTACACCAGACTTCACCCCACATACCCCTTGCATAGTCACAGAATAGTGCTTAGGCCTATAATTACATCTGAGGTCTGAATACTGATGTGTGCAATTTTGGTATTAAATCCTCCCTACGTACGCATAACTCAACACTGAATACATCCCATTACAGCTATCTCGCACTTATTTCTCATCACAATAGACTCATTAACAACAATGTGTTTCAATTGAATCTAGAATGAATCGGGATTAATCTAGCAACAGCAAATGGAAGATCAAAAAGGGATTACATTTATAATAAGCCTTCTAGCATAAATGTTTTCTCTTTATAGAACATTTAAGGATCTGGACTCACACTAGTCGAATAAAAATAAGGCCGTTAAATCTACTAAGCAGCTAATTCGAATCAAAGCTTGTCTTCCTTTAAAATAATTCCCTGACATAAATACTAGAGTGAGCAATAAAAGAAAGAAAGGGAGAAAAAAAGAGGGAGAGAGAGAGTCTGTGTGTGTGTGTGTGTGTGTGTGTGTGAGAGAGAGAGAGAGAGAGAGAGAGAGAGAGAGAGTATGTGTGAAGTCAATGACATCAAAAGAAAAAAAATCAATGCTTAATATTTCCCAGCTATGTCCGGGGTATAGTCAAGCCTCTAAATCCCAACTGAATAATAGCCATTATTACATATTACAGCCGTTCAAATGCAATTGATCTTCCTCCCATCAAAGAGTTATCATCATTTAGCTGTCATATTAGCGGCAGATGCTACCAATCTTTGTTCAGCGTCAATTCTCCACACCAAGCAGAAGTTTGTTCTTCGGAAGCAGCACTTCTCACCCAGTCTAACCTCTAAAATACCTGCCACCTAACTATGCTAATATCTCTGCAAATGAATAAAATGAGCAGGCAGTAGAATTACGTATGTTCACCTGATTATTTGTTACAAATTACAAAATTGAAAATAATAAAAAATGGTTGGATTATGTTTGATTTCATAAGAATAAAAAAAAAATGTTAGACCATGTTGATGCTAACTCATCACGATGTGCTAGCCATGTTAGAGTGGAGCATGAGCATATTTTACTTTAACGTACTACATTTGTAAAAGCATCTGGTGGTTCTTGTTTACACCTGCCGTCTGAGACCTGGCATCTCTAGCCTAAACGTTAGGCTTCCAGTCAAAATGAACTTAGTCTAATAAAAACATACACACGTAAACAAACAGCAGTTTATATAATGCATGAGCATGGCCTGGTTTTTAACATTCTACTATGGTATTGCTGTTTCCACAAGACTTGTTAGATTGGTCCAGTTTAAACTGAATATATTCGAATGGCTTTGCATGAAGCCTATTAACAATATTTTTGTGAAATAAATGGGAAGAGTCAGAAAGTTGGGTCATTTTACAGTCACTGCTTAATGGACAAATATGTGTATTAATATGGTCCTGGAGCAAGACCAAATGAGAAGAACTGTTATTCAAATATTGCCAAAAAAGTCTAGCTCAAACGGCTGCTTCTGCTATCTGATAATTCTTCTGAATGACTTTACTGCCTAGGAAAAGAAATACACATAACTACTTAGATACTGACCCATTAGCCTCCATAGCTTTCTAAATGAATTACAGAACAAGTTGGTAATTAAAAAAGTCATCTTGGTGCTCATTGTTCAAGCACACTGCTTACGCATATGAGGGCATTACTGACTTATCGGCCATCATTTCTGCCTGCAAAGCCATTTTCTTCAGCTCTCCTTGGGAAATGTTTCCTACATCTTTTAAAAGCTTGATTCAGAGGAGTGAAAGCTGGAACTGAGGCGTCCTCATTAGCTAAAAGAAATGGCTTTACAACACTTCAGGCTTGTTTCTGGAAGCCCTTGGGTGTTCTGTGGCGAATTAGCAAGCTGAAAGGTTAGCAGACTCCCTGTAGAAGAGCTGAAGAGCAGAAGAGTTTAAATTTGTTACCCCTAAGATGTTGCCTATGCAGGAAATAGAATATCCTCTCAATTATCTGCTTTTATCCAGGGTATAGGTACAGTATCTGCCAAAGTGGTGAAAGTGGAGGAAAAGTGGATTTTAGAGAAGTATAAAGCGTAACAGAAGTGCCTCATGACAATATATTTTGATTGGGCAGGGCGACATTAACAATGACAGCCCCAAAAAACCGTCAAGAGGCTATCATGCCTTGACTTATGCTATAGGCTACTATCTAGTGAATTTTTAAAGTAACCCTTGATAGGCAGTTGAGACATACATTCATCCAGCATACAGTCTAGCAGGACCTTTTGAGCAGTTTTAGACATATCTTTGTTGGTACAGCAGGTGTGTGTGCCAGCTTTCAGCAAAATTGTCAGCCCAACTACATCTCAAAAACCATGCAAAAGACCTGAAACAAGCCCAAAAAAATTCAGCCATTGGAAAAGTGAGACACATTTTTCTCAGCCTTTGCAAAGTCACTGTGCACACACTTCTGATGTACAGACAGTATCCACTCCATAGTCCCCCTTTCCCTCTCCCAGCTTTGCAATATACACTATATGGCCAAAAGTATGTAGACACTTGACCTCCACATGCGTACGTGCTTGTTGAACATCCTGTTCCAGATTTAGTCCTCACTTTGCTGTTATAATAACCTCCACTCTTCTGGGAAGGCTTTCTATTGACTTTTGGAGTGTGGCTGTGGTGATTTGCTCATTCAACCACGAGAGCATTAGTGAGGTCAGGCACTGATGTGAGGCGAGGAGGCCTGGGGTGCAGTCGGCATTCCAGTTCGTCCCAAAGGTGTTCATTGGGGTTGAGGTCAGGGCTCTGTGCAGGCCAGTCGAGTTCTTCCAACCTTAGCAAACTATGTCTTCATGGATTCAGGCTTCTGGCTTTGTGCTCAGGAGCAGTGTCAAGCTGGAACAGGTTTGGGCCCTTTAGGTCTATTTAAGGGAAATCTTAATGCTACAGTATACAAAGGCATTCTAGACAGTTGTGTGATTCCGAATTTGTGGAAACTGTTGGAAGACCCAAATATGGCTGTTGTGGTCAGATGTCAACATACTTTTGGCTATATAGTGTGTCTTACAATAGAAAAGGTTCTATAAATCATAGACACACTGTCTGCACTTATAATTACTATAATTACTATAAAACTATTATATAAAAATTGCTATAAAACAAGAATTTGGTAGCATGTAGTATTTGGCATAAAGACCATGGCACTGGCAAACCTGTCATTACCTGTCCCGTCCACTGCTCCTCCCCTGTGCATGATTGCACAATATCTAGCCCTCCTGTTGTTTTCCACTATCATTGCTATTGTTTCTCTCATCTGACTGGAATAAAGCTTAATGAATTTGTCCAGAATATGCATATGAAAACACATGAAAAGAATGATAACTGGTTTCATTTACTTGTTGTTAGTTTGGTCAAATTTGCTATATCCATGGTGTTCCAGTTAGACTGCCCATAGAAAATGAATAGGCCAGACTATAAGAAGAGGCAGAATTTTCTCTCTCTCTCACACACACACATACAGCCACACTCACACACCCACACAGTGCTGACAGTGTATCTACAATGTACAGAACTATTTCTGTTGTAAGTCATATTGTAAAGATTGAGAAAGGGAAAGGGGGATTATGGAATGGATAATGTCTGTACTAGGTGATAACAAAAAGGCACACTGCAGACAGTGAACTTGTTTCCCATGGAAGGACTGAGAACATGAAGAAAATTTTATTTTGTGTCTTTTTTACAATGTTGTTGAGCTGGAAATTTGGTGTATATATATATATGTATTGTGATTGAATCTTTGCAGTTTGCAAGCAAATAAAGTTTTGTTGTTCTGGTCACTGTTTGGAACTTTTTGTTTTACCCTTTTAATTGATTAAATTAAATTTGTAATACATTTGAAAAGTATCTTGGCTAAACCCAGGAGTCTAACCTGCCAGTCTTTGATAATCATTCAACAATGCTTTTCTCTGGTCTCTGGTCTACACTACCCAAAAGAAAACAGATATTCTGCTTATTTTAGTCAAAAACAAGTGGTATAATTTTATATGAAGTGAGGTTTATTCACCATAAATTCCAAAAAAGGGATGTAAATCCTGTGATAACGTCTAAGAATAGAATGGTGTAATTCAACAAAAGGTGATGATAAATAGTTTTAAATGCTTTATAAGCAGTTTTAAGGGGTACACTTAATCTTTTGGTCAACCAATGATGGAAGCCTGAACACAGCCCAAGGGCTAGAAAGATCAGCAAATCAATGGAACAGTGGCTTATATCTGTCAAATAACAATGTTTTGTCAATGGTCACTTAAAAGAGATAATTAGAATTTCAGGTAAATTCAGAGTGTATGTAGTGTGTGCTGATGTGTGTTATATGGTTCCTCTATGGATAAGCCGCCACTGGTAATGAACGTGAAGCTGTAGGGGAATGTTTACGGACTGAACATCCATTACTAACATATGAACATACCAAAAGATCTGTGTAGTGACTAGCATGTAATAGGGGATGCACATGGTATTAACCCTGCTGAAAAATTCTGTTTAGTCTGATCAGCTATCTCTGCCAACTGGTAAAATATTTTCTGGCTTTGTTACTACCTAAATAAATTTAAATGTTTGTTCTCCAACCACCTTAGTGTTGTGTTATTTTCTTAAAAATAAGTCACCTTCAGTGTAGCATTATTAGCTGTAATTCAGAAACTCTTTCTCTCTACCAGCACTTGCCAGCTGGTTAACCAGCTTCCAAAATATCGTAGCTGGTCAGATTAAGGTGGATTTCTCTGCAGTGCAGTAATTAAAAAAAAAAGTCAACTTGTAGTTTTTTCCATTGTTAATGCAAAACCTTTAGTTATTTTTAGGCTATTTTATTGACCATGAAACAATTAACTAGATGTGTGCATGAGAACAGGTATACTGCAGATTAAAAGAAAAAAAAAAAACCTGACTGATTGTTAGAAGTGCTGACATCCAAGACTTTTTAAATAACAGAATGTTTTCTTAATCCATTTGTTATTAAGCTTAGACTGTAGAGAGTTCATCATACAAGTCCCTGTGAACTGTTACTATAGAAAAAAAGAACATATTAGAATGAGCGCATTAATATAATCCTCTGGTTTATGTACATTATGTACTATCACATCCATGCTGTTATAGACAATTTATCCATATTTTCTGAACTGGGAACTCCACAGCACTGTGGTATATATAATTTTTTTCCCCTTTAACTCTTTTTTATGTTGCATAAGGTAGAAGAAATAAATAAAGTGGAAATTTGACTGAGGAACTCACTTTATTATTATTATTATTATCATTATCATTAATAATAATAATAATAAGAAGAAGAAGAAGAAGAAGTTATTATTATTATCATCATCATCATCATCATCATTATTATTATTATTATTATTATTATTAATAATAATAATAATAATAATAAAGTATTATTGTTGTTATTATTATTATTATTAAAGCATTATTATTATTATTTTACTTACCCATCAGGGCTTTCATAGCAGCTATTTTCCTATAAATTTTCCTATAAAAATTTGGTCATATTATCTAAACAGTAACACTGACAAATGTGTCTCAGGGCAGTCATGGTGAGGTGTGAGATGTTTAATATTCATTAGCATACCCGCATTCACCTATTAGAACTTTATAATGCCAGTATAATTTGTTACAGCAAGGCTTTTTACAGCAAGTAACTGATCATGCCTATGTCTGATTCATTATACAGCTTTCATGACCTTTATGTCTATGGCATAAGACAATGTTGAGCAAGAGAATGTAGTCTTCAGTCATTCTCGCATGGCAGGACTGTGTGTGTGTGTGTGAACATTGGTGCAATGTTATATTTGTACATATAATTGCAGAAATGTACAAATGTACATTACATTAGAAAGCTAGCTGAATTGTTTCAGCAAAACTATTTTGGTTTTAGTTTTTTTGTATTTTGTAACATTTTTATTAAAAAGTTAGTCAAAATTGAGTTGCATTCAATGGTAGTGATAGTAACAGTAGTGTAGGATGCTTTGGCTATTTGATAGGGCAACTATACAGCTACTGGACATTAGCTTTAACAATCCAGCAAACATTGAGTTTACTTTTACAATGTTTTGGGGGTTTTTTTTTCAGCAAAGATTATATTCTCACTAACATGTAGCATGGAAGCAAACTCTGGCTGCATCCTAACACACTGTTTAGTCAAACTAGCTCATTTAACAGACAACATTCAGTCAGACTAGCTCCTTTAACACACCACTTAGTCAAACTAGTTTAACTGACACACCACTTAGTCAGACTAGTTCATATTACACACACCAATTAGTCAAACTAGCTGATTTAACATACCAGTTAGTCACCTAGCTCATGACTCTTAGTCAAATTAGCTTATTTAACACCCTGTTTAGTCAAATTAGCTCATTTAACCAACTAAACCATGTATAAAATGGCTTGTTTTTGAATGAGGATACAAATCATAAATTTGTGTTTGGGTTTTTTTGGCTTTGGAAATGGGTAGGGAAAAAAACTCCATTTCACCAACATCATTTTGGGTGTCAGTTTTAATTAAAAATGTGTCTGTGGGAAAGAGACAATGCCTAATGGGCTGAAAGTCTGACTGATGTCATGGTGGATAGCAATGGTTGCTAAGCAGTGACTGAGTGATTAAGGCAGAGTCTGGTACTAGACAACTGTGTGGATGTGCATATGAAAGTATGGTGGTACTAGACAACTGTGTGGATGTGTATATGAAAGTAAGGCTATGTTCAACCCTGTGTCTGTATGTGAATATGTGTCTGTGTGTGGTACCTTCTGTGTGAGCTCGCTGGCTTCGTTGATGTAGCGGTCCCGCTCTTTTTCCAGCTGAAAAATGATCTTGCGCTGCTTCTGTGCCTCATCTCGGTAGTTGAGAATTTCCTGATCCAACATCATCTTCGACTGCTCATGCAGCTTCACCAAGTTTAACTGCTTCTCGGTGGCATTTGCCGCCTTGATCATATTCTAAACACACACACACAAACCATGTCTATATGAACATATGAAAGATGCTACAAAAACCACTTATTTTGTGAGTGGTGTCATTTAAAAGATCAGCTATAATTGGCCACTTGGTTGAAATGAAAGACATATTTTCATCTCTGATGCATTAGTGTTAAGTTGATGAAGGGAGGTAGGGAGGTAGAAATTGTACAGCCAATTTCAGGAGCCAATCCTGCATGACAATGTGTGTATATTGTATGTGTGTGCATGTGGGAGAAGCGTATTTCCAATCCAATTAAATATGAATGGCCACTCATCTCCATATCCACAATAATACCGCAATATTCTGGAGATCAGCAGCGCAGGAAGCTACTCGATTGTGAATTGCACTTCATTTTCATAACTATGTTGATAGAGCAAATCGCAGCTCAGGGGTGGAAGAGTATGAAGAATTCACAATGTGGTAACTTGATATTATTGTTTCTGAGAGTGCTATGCTATCTGCTTGCACATAGCTGCAGTGTTAGATGTGTTCAATGATTTGCTTATAAAAAGTGTTATTTCTTAAATTGAGGATCATTTTAGCCTTCAGTGGTTTTACCAAAACTCTGTAGAAATACAGTTCTTATATAGTGAATAGTGAAGTGACTTGTGGCCAAGTATGGTGACCCATATTCGGAATTTGTGCTCTGCATTTAACCCATCCAAGTGCACA